>QVNV01002963.1:0-31351 GCA_014825455.1 Pseudomyrmex pallidus
TTTTAAATCAGTGTTTTGCGTCTTTTGTCGTTGCAAATTGAACATTTTTTATCGTGTCCTGTCTATTGACATGTAATAAGATTGTTACAATAAGATTGTTGCGGAACAAAAATGACCTGAGGAAGCTGCCAGCGATGTTTTTTTTTTCTCGTTGTCGCGAAACTTCAACAACATAAATGTCTACGTAACTGTTACACGGCGCAGGGGGGGGGGCGGCACGTAATTATTTTTTCACTTCAAGTTTCGTGTCTCTTTCTCTCTTTCTTCCGTGATATAAAATATTGGATTTAATCGCACATAAAATGACACAATGCAATTTCTCTCCGAGGCCGCAGACGCGGAATGCATTCGCGCGCATAACTTTTAAAGCCTCTCCCTTTGTCTGGGCGAGAGAACGTGGGTAAAACGTTGCGCGCTGTCATGCCGGGGGAAGTGAGGGAGGGAGGGGGGGGGGAATAAAAGGTCCCTCGGTTATTGCCTGCTTATTGCGCTCTTTTGCATGCCGCGGCGTCTTAGAATCGCATTTCCTACGTGAAGCGCATCGCGCGCGCGCTCGCTCGCTCGCTCTCCTCTCGCCTGCCCGTCGTCGACGACGACGACAACGACAACGAAAACGACGCTCGTCGTCGTCGAGAGACAGGATCGTTTACAGGGATTCCTTTTGTTGTTCGCCCCGAACCCCGTGAATTCTCGCTGCGCTTTTTTTACGACGTAAGAGAGGATTTGTACAATGTGAGAACGCTTGAAAAATTCTGATTGACAAAGGAACGCCGCGGCGTTTGCAGCATTCGCCGCGGTTTTGTCATTCACGCGTTCGCGCGTAAAAAAAAAGAAAAAAAAAATTCCCATTCTCTCGTATTCGCGCTTAAACGTGCTTTTTCACGCGCCATTTAATCCGTCTAAAGCCGGAGAACGCGTCGAGTTCTTCCGTCGAACGCGGTGAGGAAATCGCGTCGTCGAAAAAGTTCGCACAAACGACGCGTTGTCCGTCTGTCGCGTATCGGAACCACACGCACATACACACACACGCACACGTGTGCGCTGAAATTTCATCGGTTCTCATGAGAATAGATGCGAGATTGCCTCTACATGGAATAACTCACTCACTCACTCTCTCTCTCTCGATATCATATCCGACACCGGTGAAAATGCGTCGTGTCTCGCGCGCGCGGACTCGAAAACTCTTTCTCTCGCGCCATCTTGTTTCTCGAGCAAGCGAGCGAGCGAGCAAGAGATTTTAAACTTTCCTATATTCTCGCACACACATCCGAGAACATGGCGTTATGGCGAAGTTCCTACGGTCTAGACGAATCCTCGCCTCGGCGCGAGGATAATCCGATACGGCTTGCTGAGAATGTAATTTACTCGAGGGAAGGGGGGGAAGGGCGGGAGAGAGCGGAAGAAGGAGACCGCGCGTCACTCCGTCGAATCCCAGGGAATCCTCTTCCCCCCCGTCCCGTTTTCTTTCTTCGAGTATATCTCCACCGATGTTCACGCACGTATATTTTGCGGACATATTTTTCGGATTGTGCGAATTAGATTTTTTTTTCTTCTCGGAGGAAGGAGGGAAAAATTACTTTTATAAATACACAATATCTCGTTCGGATCAATACGGCGGATGATGATCCGATGAGGCCGCGGACGCGTGTGCGTCGGGTGTTTCTCAAGATAATAAAATTGCTACTCTTTTTATCTTAACCTCTCCATCATCCAGAGACCCGTCATCTAAATTAGTGGGAAAGAACCACCGCGATCAGATAAAAAAAAAACCACGACGACTCCGATAGCTAATAAGAACCCGAGTGCGGTTCGAGACCGGTCATTCCGCGACTCGAGAGTAGATTCGGAATCTCGCGCGCGATCATCGTCGACTGATCTGCCTAAATCCCGTATCGTCGCGTCTAAATTTTCAGACAGAAATTAAGTAGATTTAATCCGGTGTGCGGCGCGGTTGAAATTTATCGCGCGGCTTCCGCGCGTTCGAGCCAACCAACGCGCGGGTTCGTGACTGGAAAAGTATTAAGCGGATTCGAAAACGCGTTTGTGACACAACGCGCGCGCGCGTGTAGGGGTATATATCCCTCCTGGGGATTTACCTGTATATATATATTTACTCGCGCCGAATAATTAGGCTGTTGCGCCTCCCGTGAGAAAAGAGAAAATTCTCGTTTTCCTCCCTCCGCGATAACGGGGACAGGGGAGCGGGGGGAGGGGGAGGAATAATTTCGAAAAAAAGTTAATGAAAGATGAGATGACGCGCGGACAAGTAATAATTTCGAACACTCGTTCGCAAAAATTGCGCGTGTAAATCACAACACGCGCGATTACGACGGTAAATCGACGGAGAGAGAGAGAGGGAGGGAGGAAGTTTTGTTACCCCCGCCGTTCGTTCCGCGCGCGTTTGTTTTTGTCACGATATTTTATATAGGCTCGCAAAAAGGGACAACGGAAAAGGGCACGTCAGAAGCACGCTACGTGCCTATCATTCTCGTTCTATTTAGGAGGTTTATCCTACGACGAGAGAGCGGCTCGAGATGTTCTCTCTCTCTCCCCGTCTGCCGGATGAATTAAAATGCAGCGCGGATAGATCCACGAAATATTACGCACGAAAGCGCGATTTTCTTCATCTCGCAGATTGAATAAAAGCAAATTCAACGAGAGATCGTAGGAGATTCTCAACGAAAAACGCATAAATAAAGGGAAGTGACGCGGAACGCGCAAGACGCGCAAGCTGTCGCGCGAAATGTCGGATACTACTACTCTATGAACGTCCTCTTTGCATATTTTTTTTTTTTTTGTCTTTTCGCCGATATACGTAATTTTTGGAAAAAGTTTGGATACTAACTTTGTTGATCTGCCGCTGTAGCTTCGTGATCGTCGCTCGATCTCGTTGGGCCGCGATGCGTTCCGCCAGCAGCGCTTGCTCGAGCTCTTGCACTCGCTCCTCCAGACTCTCCTGCAAGAAAGAAGAAGAACGTAAATTCGAAACAAGTTTTGAAATAATGTTATTCATCGGACACATTACCGCGCGCGCGCGCGTATCGATCGGGAGCGCGATTACACCGATTTCCAATTAACTTGTCGTGCCGTCGGGGAAAGGAAAGGGGGAGGGGGAAGGGGAGGGAAACGACGCCAATCCCCGAAGTCCGTTCGTAACTTTCGGCGACGTGATATCCCCGACGTAATTCCCGTTACCCCGGAGTTTTAAGCTGCCTTAACAGGAGCTTAAACTTCAAGATCGGAGAGATCACACACTCTCCGTCCGTTACGTGCGCGTCCGGAGATTACCGCGCGGGGAGAGGAAAGGTCGCGCGAATTCGGCCGAAAGCGAGAAACTCACTCGTCGAGTTCGGTCGATTTTTTTTTTTTATCTCTTTACGACGCGCGTTTTGTTCGTGCGCGAACTCGCTGCGAAATACGTCAATTTGTCCGATTTGAATTAAATATTGTTGCGCTCTGGTATAGATCTAGTGTTTAAACGATTCGAAAAGCGATTTAAATATCTTACATTTGAGTTTAAATATTTAAATTAATATTAAAGTTTGAATATTTGAATATTTGAATTAACGGTTCAAAAAGCGATTAAAATATATTACATTTAAGTTTAATTAATGTTCAATTTAAATATTAATTCTTTGAAAATGTTCATACACGAAGTACTTGTACGCTTCTGATTTATCATCGATGATTATTGGAACCAGGACGGAATGATAATGAGCGAAAACAGTCCACCCCCTCCGGGTCTTCGCGGGGCTGTTGGTCGCAATTTGTCTATATGTAAGTATTGGACGCGATCTGTTGGATTCAAAGCGACGCAGGAAACGGCATCGAGGACCCTTCCCCAGTTCGCGCGCACGTGAACGGATTCGTATGCCGAGGCACGTAGCCGCAATTCCACCCTTCTCGACCACGTCCACCACCTCCCCACCATCAACGTCGTCGTCGTCGTCGTCGTCGGTGACGTAGTGTGGCAACGCGAGAGACCATTGTTTACCGCCCCGAGAAAAACTTTTAAAGCACGCCTTTTTTTTACTTCGAAATCCGCGCGAACAAAAGAAGAATCGAGAGAATCGGTTATCGCACGGGAGAATTATACGTTGTATACGTTACTTACTTTGTTCTTGGAACGTATCGCGTCTCGAATAAATTAATCGAAGCTGCGTGACGTTTTTTTCAAGGCGGAAGGAAACGCTCTCGTGACGCGCGGTCGTTCTCTCGCGGTCCGTTCTCTCTCAAAGTAAAAATGTGTTGCACAGACCGGAATCCAGATCGGTATGCGAGATTGTCTTTGCGCGAGAACCCCCGACGTAACGGATGATATGCTCGCCGCCTCGTTTTGCTTGACACGAACCGCAACGTAGCGAAACGATAATGAAATGTAAATAAGCACCGTGTTTGCTCGTCCTTGAGGCGATCTTTCTTTGAATATCAAGAAGAAGGGGGTGGGAACAACCATAAGATGTCGTTGTACCGACGTATATATATATCGTGGTGGTGAATCGTATAGAATTAGCGTCGGGACTTCCGGGACGTCATTTAAAGTGCGGACTCGCGGCGCGCGACGAGAATCCACTCTATATGCAGAGCTTCCGTTAAATTGCAAACGCCTGTTTCGCCGGAAGGGTGGATATCGTGTAATCAAACCCGAACTGACTTCCGAACAAGCGCCGCGCGCGCACGACCATCGTCGATTTAATACGTCTTTCGGGGAGAACAGGAGAATCCGGTATATCGCGCGTCTATATATAAACGTTAATTTCGACGATTAACTGCCGCAGTCTCTGCTCGTCTCTTTAATCACCGCAAGAAATAACACGCACGCAATAATTGTTAATCAAGCCCCGCTCACAATTAAACGCGAGTTTTCAATTAACGAACAAATTGCGAGCTCTGTCGTGAAAAAAAGAAGACAATTTCCGCGAATTAACGGACAGAAGACCACAAGAAAGAGAGAGAGAGAGACAAAGATCTCGGTGTTCCGCGAAAACAGACATCCTTTATGCAAATTTTGCGAGGCGAGCACTCGAGAGAATTTTCACGGATCCTTCCCTCTCGCGCCTTATAGGCGCGCTGAATTATGGCGCGTGATTTCCGGCGAGATGGACCTTCCGGCCTGGCAGAAGTCCAGTATACTTCGCGCAGAAAGTGCGCGAATAAATCAAGCGCGCGTTTTTCGGAGCGCGCCCAGGCCGTTAGTTTATTGCCATGTAAATCATCGGCGCCGCGACGGCGACGTTCTCTCGGCGTCGATAGAAAAATACGCGCGACGTTCCCATGTAGATTCGCGACGAAATCGAAAGTCTGTGTCTCTTTCTTTCTCTCTCGTGCGAAGCAACAGCGCAAAGAAAACAAGTACGACACGCAAGTCTGTGTCGAATTAAATTTTCCGTCCGTCCGTCCGTCGCTCTTATGTCGGAATTAAGTTTCATTTTCAGGGAGTTATCGCTTCCCTCTCGCAACTCCTGAAACGACCTGTAGTAGGCGATGTATCGATTATGCTTACCGAAGAGTCGCGTCGGGAGCGCGCGTTTATATCTCCTTCATATCGGTGTGTACGTACACGCGCACACTCCGGTTCGGGTGTGCCGGAGAATTTATAGGCGAAAGTCTTTATGACGTTTTCGTGCGGGCGTATAAGCTTTATCGACACGTTGTTATCTTTATTTACCTCGCGCGCGTCTAGATTTCATTTCAGATTTATTTATTTTACGAACTTGTCGCGTTCTTCCGCGCGATTGTGCGCGCCATCTAAATAACAATATCGAGGAATGAGAACAAAAAAATAATGCGGGGTCGGAAAATCGGGTTCGACTTTTAAATAAAACGCGAACGTAATAATTTCTCTCTCCGAGAACTCTCCGAAATTTCTTTCAAAGTCGCGTCGTTTTATCGAATCGTTTTCCGCGCGAGTATATAAAATATTCCGCTTCGTGCTCTCGATCCCCCCTCCCCCTTTTCCGAGGTCTCGCGCTTGAAAGAAGTTGCGGCCGAGTGTTTTCCAAAGCGCGTGCGGAAGGATTGATTCTCCCGAGCGATGAGACCGAAAGAGATACGGAGGCGAGAGAAAGAGGAAGAAGCCAGAAGGGAAGACCTGAGGATTAAGGCATCGTAAGAAAAGGACGCAACGTGACGGGGAGGGAGAAAAGTCTCTCCTTTTTGTCTCCCTCGACGCGCTCCTTTACCTTCGTCGCAGATATTTTAATTTACAGTTTTCGTCAGTATCGCGCCACCACGGAGATTTTTATTTTCCACGTGACGAAGCCGATTTCTCTCGCCGCCCCTCATCGGATTTGTATTGTCGCACATTAAAAACGAAGATTTATCTTTTTTTTTTCTTTCTCTCTCTCAAAAAAGAGAAATAAGATATCAGGCGGACTGGAGCGCGGAGAAACGGGAAAAAGTTGAGTGCCGAAAGCGACGTTTTATCGGCATCAATCTTTTGTCCCCTCAGAGAGAGAGAGATATTCACCGTGTTGCCGATGGTCGACGCACACATTACGTTAAAAGGAAATTCGCCAAGAAATGTGTTGTTCGCGCCACCACGGCGACTACCGTGGTGAGCGACGGTGCAGCTTTAAGGTGCAAGGTTGCTGCGACGCTGGAGGACGAAGAACAATGAGGAGGACTGAATAAAGGAGCGCGAAATCGCTCGGGGTTGGCGAGAGAGAGAGAGGAAGAGAGAGAATGTGAGAGAGGGTGAGTGTTCAGACTGCTTGAGCGGACGAGAGGGAAAGGGACGGGGGGGGGTTTCGAGAGAGCTCGAAGGGTGGCTAATAGAAACGCGAAGAGAGCCCGCCTGCCTGTCCGCCTGTCGTTCGACGAACAAAGCTATGCAGCAGGTGCCGGGGGGAGAGAGGAAAGATCGCGGTGTCAAAAGAGGGACGAAAAGGAAATGATGATAATCAATACGCGATACGTCGATCTCTCGACTTGCGATCTCCCGGGGGGAGTTTTTTTTTTTTTTTTTTTTTTTTTTCCACGAACGAGAACACATCCGAACGACGACAGCTGGTATTTGTAATGAGATATACCCCTCGAATTCCGACGGAAAGGGGGTAGAGGTTGAAAAACCGGGGAGGGTGGTTGAGACAAACCTGACGTGAAGGAAGAGCGCGCGCGCTCTAATAATCAGCGGCGCTTAAATTTTCGCAAGAAACGCGAGCGAGATTTTCGTTGCGAAGATTATTATTGCTCAAAGACGAAGGGGGAGGGGGAGGGAGGAGAAAAGAATCTCAAGGAAACACGTCGATTATTTCTATTTTATGAAAACGAATTCTCTCTCTCGGCTTTTGTCGGCTCGCGATATTACGCGGATATATTCTCCCGCGGGTATTTTAATGCGATGTTACACAAAGCGCAGCAGGTATATAAATTTTTATAAAACGGATATCAACCGATACAAAGCGCGCCCGCACCGCGGGTCATAAATGCGCGATAAAAGCGAAATAAAATTAGGTGACACGCAGAAGAGATTGCGCGGATTTTATTTAAATCCCATTTGCGGCGCGGCATTTTCCTCCGCGGTATAATAATAACTAGAGAGAGAAAGGAAAATATTCGCGCGCGCGCGCGCGGCGAAAATTAATCTTCGCGGGAGAAAATTAAATATTTGCGCCAGACGTCGTGTATGCGCGAGATACGCGCGTGTGTATGTAATACGCGTGCAATTTTTTTTTCTCGCGTTTTTTTTCACACACGCTGCGTGATCGTCGCGCGAATGATAAAGCGGTTTCCTGTCGTCGTCGTCGAACGGGTACGTCGTCGTGCATCCGCCGTAATCGATCTCGCGGCTCGCGAGAGATTCTCACACGTCTTCTCTCTTGGCATTTGGATCGTATTCCAGATAGGCCAGTGGCATTGAACACAATATCGCGTATCCGTGTTGGGTGTATGTATTGCATCGCTCCGCGAAACGATAAGCGAAGCGTGACTGCGCTCTCCCGCCGCCGCCGGACCTGTCGCAAGATGCATCGTCACTAGAAGCAATTGCGACCTTTGGGACAAAGAGAGCGTGTGTGCGTGGAGTGTGTGACTAAAAGATTTATTTTTTTTTTTAATCAACAGAGATGAATAGATTTGATGCTTGGCAATCGTCTAAAATTTGTATATACCTCAAATCACATTGAGTATTTCGATAAGAAATTCTTATAGAAATGTCCAAAATAAAAAGAAAAAAAAAACAAGAGACACCCCTGGGAGAGATCGACTCCCGCACACATTCTCCGGGTCTTTGTCGTCAGGGTAACGGAAACAAAATAATTAGATATAGAAAACAACCCCTTTTCTATACCTGTTTCCCGCGCCTGACAAAAGGACTGGAAGAGGGACGCGATTCACGGGGCAAGGAGTTCTTAACAGTCGTGTAATCGCGTAAACCTATGCCTCCGGGCACACCGACAGCGGACAACTTCGTTCGGTGCGTTGTTCTCAATTATGTCACGTGTTAATCGTCGTTGTTCCAAACGGGAGCGGACTCTCTCGCTCTCTCTGATTTTATTAGCTTGCGCGAATCAGGAGCGCAAAACGAGGCTCGTTACGAAGTCGTTACGAAGTCATTTCGCGAAAAAGGGTAGCGACACGTCTATCCACTTTTCGCTGGCGGACACGCAATCTAATTTTTGAGGGATGACAGCTGCGACGACGACGACGACGAAGGCACGCGCGACGACGACGAGGAGGAGGAAGTTCCTTATCGTCCTTTCAAGAGAAGGACGTAATAATAAATTAACATCGAACAAGCTTTTCGTCGGAATCCGAAGTGTTTCCGTGAAATTTCTCAGCGTTTTCTCGAGCGCGAAAGTGCTGATTTTGTTGGCAACGAGAAGGAAGTTTTACGAGAATCCAGAAAAATTAAACGCGCGCAGCACGACGTGTTTTACAGAGACAACGTTCGCTCGAAGCGAATTTGCGCACGGAAGTCGGACGAAAAAAAAATAATAATAATAATCATATTTCGCGAAACAGAAGTCGGCGATTTCACGAAAAATTTCTCTCCGACCGGCTGATTATCACTCGTAAAGACGTTCGCAGATGCAACCAGTACGCGGAGACCACCTGCAGCGAAGGAAAAAACGAACTAACAACATTTAAATTCGCCCGCCCGTACAAACGACTTTGCGCGAACGACAACTCGTAAATTATCTCCCGGTCGTTCGCGCGCGAACGTTTTGTGCCACTTTTACTACAAGCGAGAAGACTTTCTCGCGCGCGAGAGACTCTTCTACGAAACGTAATAATGATCGGCTTCCTTAAGTGCAAGTAATACGAGCGAGATATAAAACTAGCGCGCATGCCGATCGGCGTAATTCGACGCTTCGACTAAAAAAAAAAAAAAAACAATCCAGTTTCAAATCTCCTTCCCCTCGTCTAAATAATTATTTGCACTAGCATTTTGCGATAAAATATAAACGTACAAAGTTACTTGAGACAACCCGGGATTGCACTCGCACACATCGAAGAGAGAGAGAGAAAAGACAAATGGCGAATTTGTCGGAGCGTCAACGCGGTGCGCGCGCACATTTTCGGGTATTCTGGCTTATGTTAAACAGATACGGCCGGCCGAGCCGGATAATAGCCTCGCGCTTGTGTAAAGTGCTCGAGCGGCTGCGAAAGGGTCGTCGATGCCTCTTCCCGAGGTGGCGGGTGCAAAGTGAATTACCGGCATCGTTGAGCCGTGAAGGCGCAACAAAGAGCGGAGAGACGGAGAGACAGCAGGAGGACACGGGAGGAGAGGATAAGTAGATAACGCGATTAATGCACACGGCCACATCGGGAATCCTTCCTGCTTTTCCCGAAGGTGTGCGCAGACGGTTGGTTCGGGGGGGAAGAGGGTTGGCTGCAAGTCGAGATCTCTCGGCACCGGTGCGACTTCGCGCCGAGGGAAACGCGCGCGCGAGAATATTTGTGTGACTTCCTTCTTTTTCTTTCTTTTTAAATAAAATCTGAAATTCAACTTGCGGCTTATATGATAAATCTCACGTAAATTGCGTACATATAAAGAAAATTCGCTACATTACGAGCGTGCGTATAGAGCGCTATATGTAATATACACCGCGACACGCGTCGTGGAAGCGCGCGATTGCGCGTTTTTGCGTTAGTTGTTGTCGGTTTTAAAATGATGGCAGAGAGAGAGGAGCGCGGGAAAACGCGCACGCCGTAAATAATCCGCGCGCACTCCACTCCCGCGTATAAGCGCTTGTCGAATTACATTTGCATCTGTATAAGAACGCGAACCGAAGCCGGGAGGCAAAACGTTGCGCGCACACGTGACGGCAAACACTCGGAGGCGGGCGTTAACGCCGGGAAGGAGAATTTATGCGACCGTTCGTTAGCGATCTACGCGAGTAGCAGTATATTAACGGTACACGCGATTTTATCCGGAAGTGCGTACATATATATATGCGTACGTATGTCTGCGCGAGCGGTAAAAGCGAGTAAAGCGATGATTTAAGCAAAAACGGCCGAGCGAATGGTCTTTAACCCGCGCGCGTGTCTAATATCGTACATGTAATATTACACTTGCTCGGTTAAACAGCGCGTGTAACTCGTAAATGAGATATATATTTTCTATTTATACGAACTGAAACATCACATTTATCTATAAAACAACTCGCTCGTAAAACCAAAGTACTCGGAAGTGTTGAATTTTTTTCAATCGCGCCGACGACGAAACTTTGACAAATTTGCACGGAGATCGAGCGGGGATAAACGCGCAAAAACAAAAAAAAAAAACGACGAGAGACAAAGCGGAAATTAGCGCGATTACGTCGAAACCCCGTGCGTCGTCGCCGTTGCTCTCTCTCTCTCTCTCCAACACGGACGCGCGATAACGAGACGTGGTAAACCGAGCCGCGCAGCCGGCCACGACGATATCTCACCCCGTTTTCGCAATCAAGGCTCGATTAATTGCAACAACATGATAACCGCGAACACAATAAGCCTCTCCTCCTCCTCTGCGGGAGGTAAATTCTTAGCGTACGCGGCGCGTTTGTTGCCGCCCGCAAGGTGGTTGACGATCCGGCGGCCCGGTCGGCTTGCGTGCGCGCACACGCGCCGCGTATGTGCACCGCCGTTTATTTATCGCTGCCGATTACGCGGTCGAACGACGACAATGATCGTATTCGCGAAGTGCAAGATATTGTTCGCCAAAATGCCGGTTTTTTTTTCAATAAAAATAATTTAAATATTTTAAGATTCTCTTCCTCTCGCGACTGCAAATTCAGCGCGCGCGATAGATTTGTCGCGCGATTTTATTTAGTTTCTTTGGGCCGCACCACAGGAGGCATCACACACAGTGTCTATAGATCGTGCGCGCAGGTCGATGCACTTTCGAAGATTCGCGCACGTCAAGTCGAATGTCGATGCGCAGCGAGGATAGACAAAGGATCGATTGTACGGCGGATCTGCAACCAGTAGGGTCCTTCCATCGGCAGCTTATCGATGCGCTTTAACTCGGTACACGCAACACAAAGGGCAACCTCGAATCGAAAACGAAAGCGTCTCGCGTGCGCGTGCGCAAAGAGAATTTCAATTATCGGCTCGCAAATTGATTCGGTTTGTTGCTATGAGTTTGCGTAGCGCGCGCGCACGCACACACACACGCACGCACGCAGTGCCGCGATGATATGAATCCCTCTCTTCGGTATGGCCTTTAACTCCCTTCTCCCCTCACCGTTTGCTCCGGAGGGATTTTTTGTTCTTATACGACGTCCGGCAAAAACGAAAACAAGAAATTTCACAACGTGTGATTTCGGCGCGGCTTATTGCGCGATTTATTCGCGCGGCGTGTTTCCGCTCGGGGCGCAAATGTAAAACGCGACATCCCAACGACAGGCCGAGCGACGACATCGGAAGGTACTTTTCGTCTGTTTGGCGTAAGGATTTACAACCCCTTTTCCCGCATTTCTGTTTTTCTTGCGCGTCTCTCTCTTTGTGTGTGTGTGTTTGTGCGTGTGTATATTGCAATTTGTATAACTTGAAAAATTGACAAAAATATTTTTGCGCGTATTGCACATCAATATTTTCACGTGCGCGTATTATTAAAATATATCGTTACGCAAGTTCCGAAAAGCGAAGAAATATTGACCCGCGAGAAAATGGCCCGGTTGAAACGATATAATTCGCGAATATATATACGCGATAAATACGGCGCATTTCCGGGGGTGAGGGAGGGGCGTGCGCCAGCTATTTGTGCTCTTGAGAGAGGCCGAGCGTGTTGCAAGCAAAACAGTGTAATCAACCCTCGAGAAGTCTCACGAGCCGATGACCCGCTCGCGCGGCTTCGATACCTAAGCGCGCGCGATGAATCACGGGCAAACCGCCGCGATAGGATTGTTCCGTTGATAATCGAGTGCAGCCACACGAGAGACGTAAATCACACGCTGTGCTCGAGCTTCTCGTTATCTCGGTCCATTCGCCTTTTCCTCCACCCGCCGAGTGTACAAAGTCAAACGCGGTCGTTGGTTTCGTAACGCGACTTTTGCCATTTAGATAAAAACCAAGGGGGGGGGGGTGTAATTGAATTCCGGTCCTAAAAATTCTCTGTACGTTCGACGCTTGAAACACACAACGTACGAAACAAAAACAGACACGTGTGTTCAACGTAAAAATTTTTTTTTATTTCGAAAATACATTCCTTTATTTTACAATCAAAAGACGAGAAGCCGCGACACGATTTTCGATCCGCCTCTTTCGTTCGTGCACGTATATACGCGGGATAATACTGTACGCCGTAAAAGAAAAAAAAGCGATTTGCGTGCTAAGACTGTTCTCGAGCCAAACGAGTATCTCGCCGTATCGTAGATTTTCCTCGAGAGAAAGAGAGAGAGAGAGAGAAGCTCTCCCACAAAGAAAGCGTGTTCCGCGCGCCATGCGATCTACACGTGTGTGTCCGTCTCTCGCTGCTCTCTTTTTGTCCTTGAGGGCCGATCGAATGTGAAATTACGCGGTGGTCTCTACTCCACGAGATAAAGAGACGGCGGACGCGGAGGAGACGGAAAAGAAGAGAAAGCTTAGGATAAAACGGAGAAGGAGATAGGTGGTGGTCCGTGCAGTGGATAGCTCCGGTCGACGACGATAATGTCCGACCGTGAGCGTTAGTTCCAGCGGGGTTGTGGATGGTTGTGCTCTCGCGCCGGGTTCTTATTCCGCGCCAGGACGACTATTTGTTCCACGCAACGCGTAAATTACCGACAATCTCTCGTGGGGAGGCGAAGAAGCAGGCGAAGAGGGTAACTCCGACGATGTTGTACCCCGTCGTATTGCGACCTTGTAATTGCGCCCTCGCCTCACGACCTCTGCCGGTGCGGCACCGCAACGCGCACCATCTGCAAAACTTTGAGGAAAAGAGAACTTTTCTTGCTGAATAAAAATATCATTTTGATACCGAGAAACGCTCTTGTTCGCTTTTCCTCCCATCGGTCTTCCCCCCGTTTTCTTCTCCCCTTCGTTTTATTCTTTTCGTTCGTTCTCTTTTCCTTCTCCCACACTCGCACACACAATTTTCTTTCCACATTTCCCGTGCTCGGGAAAAACGGAATTGTCTGGCTGGCTCAACCAGAGTCTTTTCCTACTCCCCCTCCCCCTCTCCCCATTCGCTTCTAACCTCTAGCGCGCGCACCGCGACTCCGAGTCTCACACAGATGATCTCTTCATCCCGGACCGGATAACCAGCCTCGTAATTGTCGACAATCTCTATCGCAGACTCAGCTCACGGCGATCCGAACATCTCTCTCGACCTCCCCGAGAGAGGCAAAACTTGAGAGCTCCCGACGAGTGGATAATAGACCACTAAGTATTAGCGAGATTGGTTATTAGAAGATTAAACCAGACTCGGGTCTGAAGATGGCCCTGGGCTGAACGCCGAGTTCGCGATCGGTTATTGGAAGATCGACGTTCGCGGCAGACACACAAGTGTGTCTGTGCGCGCGCGCGTGACGTTGTCCGCGCGCTCCTCGAGAATAAATGTACTTGAAATTAAATGTACTTCAAATACTCTCTTTGAGAGAGCCAGTCTTTTCTCGTCGCGAGCTTGACACGGCAATTCGCGATCCTCTCGATGCGCGTAAGACAAGTGGATAAAAGATCGTTCCGCGAACTATTATACTCGTATAAATTTGCACCGCGCCACACTCGAGAGAATTTTCTTTTTACTCCTCCGTCCATCCGTCAGAATTATTTTCGGCCTCGGTGCCTTCTCGATTATCCCCTTCGACCGATCGATCATCGAACACGTCGCGGTATTGTAATTGCGCGTAAAAAGTCCACAAATGGATGGCCGCTCACGAATGGACTACCTCGGAGAAAATGTTTTTATTCGCGAGCGAAAAAAAGAAAATTACACGGTCGCAACTTCTCCCTCCCTCCTCGTCTCTTCTCGGCGAGAATATCTTCGTGACGCATATACATTAGGATAATTGCCACCGTACTAAAATCACTCGACCTCATCGCGCGGAATCGCGATGAGATTGCTAATATCGGCGGCGGCGCCCGACCGACTTGTTTCTTCTGCAAATTCAACAAACGAGAGAGCGCGCTCGCAGATTGCGGGGGGTGTTTGCCGCGCGCAATCGGGAGAACATAGAAAAAAAGCTGCGGACGAGGCGTTTTCGCAATCCATCCGCGTAATAACGTCCTCTCCTCCCCCCCTCCTCGCCCTCGTCCCCTCGTCGCATGAACTGATTTCGTCCGACAGTTCGGAAGAGGCGAGTCGCATCGATCGGAACCGAAGAAGCGACGGAAACAAAAATTGTCTCGTTGTTGGCAATTTTTTTAATATATAAATGTTTTTTTTTTATTTCACATATGTGACAAAGAAAATACAAATTTTAGGAGTCGCGTCGTTTATTTGTGACCCCGCGTTGTGCGCCCCGCGAGGCAATTTCACAACACAAATAACTCACACAAATAAATAAAGTGAAAAAAAAAAAAAAAAATAAATACGAGAGAGGCAAACTACACGCTCTCTCGTATATTCCCGGACGGTTACGTATGCGCGGGCGAAGTTTAAAATTCCATATTTATAACGTCTCCCTTTCCACCGCCGGACATTATCGTTCGCGTGGCGGCCGAAATGACGGATATGCGCGTGGTAGGTACGTACGTGCGGGGAAGAGCGGCCGCCGCCGAACACGTTCGCGAATCCGGGGGATTTAGCGAGAGACAAAGTTAATTCGACGGCAAAAGCTCGATCGTCGGCCATTCGGTCGACCGCTTTACATTCAAATCTCGAGCCGGACCACGCGCGCGAACTTCCTCTCTCGTGAATTACGATTCCATCCCTACGCGTATTCTCTCTCGTTTCTTCTTTCTTCTCTCACTCTCTCTTTACGCGATCGTCTCGCCAACGGCGCCGCGGCTTTACAAGCGGTCCCCGTGGAAATGATTGCTCCGACGTGAGACGTCTCTACCTCATTAGGCATTCCTTCAGTCTGCGGTTGTGCCCGTGCGCGCGCGCGAGCGCGCGGTACGACCGTTCACATCTCCGAAGAGATGAGAAGCGGATAAATAGACAAATAGACAGATAGATAGATAAACAGATAACGCGAAAGAGTTCGTGTGTGTGTCGCGAGAGACCAGTTTTGTTCTGCGGATAATCGCGGCGGTTAAAAAAAAAAAGACCACCGGTCGACCTTGCGCGTTTCCAGTGGAATTCTCGCGGCGTGGAAGCGCGTCTCCACGCGCGGAATTAAATATCCGGTAGAATTAAGCGTCGCGGTCGAAAAATTTTCAGGGAACGCAAACGCGAGAAAAAAGCGAAGGACGCAGAGTAAAAAAAAACAAAAAGAAAGAGAAGGAAGGAAGGAAGGAACGCAGAGAGCCACGCGGGCTTTTCTGCAACAGCCTCGGCTTTGGCGGCGTCCATAACGCGATTAATGACTCGTTCCTGAAGAGTCTAGCGATGCGTATGCGCGCGCGCGCGCACGTTTGTGAAAACGCGTTTGTGCGATATTTAACCGGACGAACTCATGCGAGTCCGCGTGCCTCCGCGAGATATATCACGCTTAATTGTTTTCCGTAAAAGGAAACGGCGTTAAATAGCTTGCGGTTATTCGCGTGAGTTACAGGACGACTTGCGCGCGCGCAGAAGCCGAGAAATTATCATCGCGCGAGCGCGAGAGAGAGAGAAGGACAAAATACTTGCTTGCATAGAACGGTAGAGCGAAGATTCATGCTTATTCCCGTCCGCGGTTCGAACTCTGCGGATTACGTTTTGGTCGTGTTACGCTACTTACGCTACAATGTTAATGAAATTCTACGATCGGTCTCACCGCGCGCGCGAGAAATACGAAACAAAAATCCATTTTCTAACACACGGCAGTAAAGAGGCTTCATTTGCACAAGCGCAAATTATTGAGAACGCGGAAAATTGCCTCTCGTAACTCTCGGGACGGGATTTCAACCGAGATCGTCGCGTTCGCGACGATTCCTCGAGCAGCTTCGCACGCTGCCGGCGCAACGCAGCGGTCGGTCGCTCGCTCGCTCGTTGTTTCTTTTTTTTTTTCTCCTCCCGCAAATACGCGGCACCTTCAATTACCGCGAATCTAGACCGGACTGTGGATAACGCGACTGCAGGCTGCTTGTTTCCATAATTTAACGGAAATCGTCGGACGTATTCCCGCAGCCAACACGCTGCTGCTGGACGCAAGCGCCTGCTGCACGCGGAGAATTTTCTTGCAATTTCTCCGCGAGCGGAATATTTCCGAAGAGTCTCATCACGCTCCGTTACTCTCTCTCTCTCTTTGCCTTCCCTCGCCGATATTAACTCGTCTCTTCTCCCGCTCGGCAACCGCACGCTTGTACCAACCTGACGAGACGACCGATTTACGGTTAGTAGTGAGGAACTTCTCCGTTGCCTTAGCGCGGGAGATACCGACCGACGCGTCGCGGTTATATTTAGAAACGAGAGAGAGAGAGAGAGCGATAAAAAGACGCTCACGTATGGACGTTATTAGCGGATTATTGATAGACCTGCGCAACGAGCGCGGATCATTCGCGATGTTGAAGCAAGTTCGGGACGTTTCAAGATATCGCGGATCGACGTTCGCCATCAGTTTCATTCTCTCGTTCCCGAGATTTGCGTGTAATTCATATAATACGGCGATATATTAAGACGCGCTCTCTCACGTCTCGATAAAACCGTAATGGGGGCGAGAGGTGGGGCGGAAATTACGACCAAAATCCGAGATAGGATACTGATATCTCTCGTATAAGTCGTACAAAGAAAACTCAAGAGCTGCTTAATTAACGGTACTGTGAATTCGGGACGCTATAAAAAATATTCACGAGCGAGCGAATTATCGTCCGAAAGAAACCGAACGAATTTGCTTGGAAGAACTTTGCGCGCGCTTTCTCTTCCTCTTAACGATTTTTCACGATTTCGCCTCGCACCGTCGTCGTCGTGTTGCCGACGACGACGCTTCTTATTCGCGGTCGAACGTATATCGTTTGCTATATTATTCGACGTAATCGCGATTAGATTAACCTCCTCGTTCGTCGCACAAAAAATAATAAGGGACGAAAGAGGAGCAAGGAAAAGAACACGTGACAGAATCGTTTTCCGCGCTAAGCTCGAGTGAAAAGAATAAAGCTCGGTCTTCCGCATAATGGAAAAGATAACCGGGACTCCCATCTCGTCGCGCGCGCACGAAGGACTTAACGAAATCCTCTCATCCTCTCTCGTCGTCATTTCGACGAGCTCCCGGTAAAACGGCATATTATAACGCCGCGTAACGAGGATCTCTTGGGACCCTGATCGCGTACAAAAGTAATCGAGGAAAGGACCTATTGCAGAACACACACACACACACGATAAGTATATAGGCAGATACCAATTACAGTTATCGACAATTTTAGAGATCGCCGTGCTGCAGACTCTTCGAAATTCTTAGTTTCGCATTAACACACGCGCGACCGACCAAGGTTTCAATTTAACCCGATAAAAATGTGCTCGAACACGATGTCGCAATAAGAAAACAAAATCAAAACAAGAAAAAAAAATATTCCATTTCGCGGTGGAATATCGAGGAGACAACCGAGCTATTTTTCACGACTCGATAAATCATGACGCGAGAGAAGGCGAGGCTGTTCTTATTCTTCTTCCTTCTTCTTCGTCTTCTTCTCCTCTGTGCGGTATATACCGGTCATTATTTACGCATCCTGCCACGAGCAGAACAAAGGATCGACCCGCGGCCGTTTACATTCCCGAACCCCTATAATGTTACCGGGGGCCTCCCGATACAGGCGGAGAAAAGTATATATCCCATCCCCCTTTTTTCCGCGTCGTAGAAAACCGAGCTCGTTGCGAGGGATTAAAGTTAACCAAGTGTGTTCTCACGAATCCTTTCGTTCTTCGGAAGTTTTAATTTTATTTATAAAAAAAAAAAAACAAAGAGTTTATAAGCTCCGTTTTAATATTGTACGTCGAAGTAACGCGTTTGCGATAGAGAAACATTAAGATAACTCCTCCTCGGATAAACATGCAGATATACGGGGACCGGAGAAGCGGAAAGATTTTGACCTTGCCCGAAGTTGTCGGCCATATTTCCGCGCGCGCAGGCACGGGGCGACAGGTTCTTCAAGCATTTACGGAGGTACGCGTCTGTCTTTTCGAGAGAGAAAGAGAGAGAAAGAGAGAGAGAGAGGAGGCAGATAGCGGGCCATTCAGAAAAGGTTAGTCGGCGAATATCTGGGACTTTATGACGTCGTAAAGTCCTTTAATGATCGCCCGGGAGGACCCGCCAACTTTACGCGCATATCGCGCGAGCGAGAGGGAGCGAGGAAACGAGACCCCGACGGTGAATTTACGTAATCCGCTCGGGAGGAATATCGCGACTACTTTGCGCCGGGGTGGTGTGTTGAAACTGTTGGCCGCGCACAAGCGGTAGTACTACTTCGAGATTGATTCCTACCGTGCGGAGAAAGAGTGGAAATATATATATCGTTGATATTAATTGTGTCCGGGATATATACGTTGAGCTAAAGACCTGCTTTTATTGTTCCAACCTAACCGAGCGTTCCTTCACGATTGTGTATACGAAATCGTTGAGTCACACTGTCTGATCGCGAAATCCGCTTGTTTGCTCGAGGGTATGTGTGTGAGAGAGAGAGAGAGAGATGTGTTTCGGACATCGTTCCATCTTGTTGTCAGCTCCCGGGGTTTGCCGCGACGATAATCCTTCATCCTGTCCGTCCGAAATTTGACGGAGAAGGTTTAAGCGAAGTAATGAAGCGAGCGCCCGTGCGCGAACTGTGCCATTAACAAACATATTTTACCCGACGCGTAACATCAAACGTCCCGATGCGCTGGCAAAAGGTTTTAATTTCCTCGCTTCGATATACATATACGTGTATATACGCATGTATGCATAAAGTGACTAGAAAGTCCATCTCTAATCTGTCCCGCCGGAAGTTGGCGCATTTAAGTTCGCGGTCATTAATCTCCCGGCTGTTTCAATTGAACTGATTATCGCATGACACGCCAGCGGCGCATTTTCGTTCCGGGATTTAACAAGACGAGCGTTTGCCTAATCGAAGTATAATTCGTGATTAATCTCCCGCGGATGCGATTAATCTTCTTTAATGACTCGGTCGCCGACGCGAATTTATCTCCCGACAAGTCGGCTCGTCGGTTTCCGAAAAAATAAAAAAAAATAAAAAATTGTTAAAAATTGAAACTTCATATTTAAAACAGCGTGAAAAACAAAAAACACTGTTTTCTCGCCCAACGACGAAAGTAATAAAACTGCACACACGTCTGTTTCCTATTTACGAGCGCTTTTTTAAATATAATATCGTGCAACAAACATTCGTACTTTTGACCGGTATTCCCTCTAATTAAAGTGCACCACCTGCGCGCGTAATTATAATAAAAAATCGCAGCCGCGAAATTAAAAGCCGCCGCCGCCTGTCGGAGTATATTCGACACCCCTGTGTGTCGCGGACAGCCGAAGCTAATTTTAGCGAGGGGTGCTATTTTTTCTTTCTTTCTTTCTTTCTTTTTTTTCCACGCGATATATATCGATGCATACCATCTGCCGCGGCTGACTGCCAATCGTCGCCAGGAAATTCATTAGGAAATATACTCGCCGCGGCAACGGCGGCAGCGGCGGCGGCGGTATTATGGTAAACGCGGTTTTCGTGGTGTAGAACGAGACGACGTCGAAGCGGGGAGGGTGGCGGCGAACGGGGAATTTGGAGGGTGGCCGGCAACACAAAACCGACCGTCCGATATATAGCGGAGAGAGGGATTGGTACAATCGAGAGAACGAAATCGATAACTCATCCGCCGCCGGTCGGCGCTCCACCTGTGTGCTCTCCACCCGGTTGTGTCAATCACACCGCGCGCCGTTATCGGCGATGCCGAGTGTGCAAACTGTTCTCGACGATTGACGCGAATTTATCGCGCCGTTGTGCGGCGAGAGCAAGCCCGTCACGTCGTACACGTGTCCGAATAAAAGGCCCCATTTAGACGAAACCTCCTATTGTTAATGCGGTGTCGATCGCGTAGTGTAACGATGACACATCGTCCGCGATATACACACACACACACACGCCTACTTGCGTAAATCGCATTTTTTACACACAACCGTTGTAACACATTTTGCGGTACGCAATCGCGCGTTGCGTTCGTGAAAACGCGCTATTAGCACGACGCGCACACACACGCGTGGGCGGCGGCGATCTTATATTCCGAGATAGAATCTTCTCTCTTTCCCTCGGCTTTTCGTGACGCGCGGCAGCATTGTTCGACCTTGCCGTCGGTGACGACATCGTCGGCGAGAGCCTTATCTCGGCGGTCGCGCGTGACTGGGCCCCGACGGAAGAGACGAAGGAAGCGACGACGCGGTCGAAAGTCCAGAGAGAGCGACGACAAGAATAAGGACGAAAGGAGAAGCGTGCGAAAGAGGAAGGCGAAACGTCGTCGTCGTCGTCGTTGACATGACGGCAAGCAACGACGTTCGATAACGTTCTTTTCTCTTTAGCTTCTTGTGGCGCGCCGCCCGACATCGCCTCCCGACGACGCAGCAGCCGATGCATCGGTGCTGCGACTGCACTTTTCACCCTCTCTCTACCCTGTTGAAATCCCTTTCCCTTCGGAAACATCGAGGAGCCGAACAGAGAGAGTGTCGTCGCGCGCGTGTGAACAGGTCGCGGACTATTATATATTTCCCGTATTTTCGAGAGCGCGCGATCGAGATTTAATCTCCCTTTTAAGGGAAAGGCAAAACGGGAGAAAAAGGAAGGGAGCAAAAAGATCAAAGACGTTGTGTTTTGAGAGTAGCGCGTGTTGCCGTGACGACCGCGGGGCTTGCTTAGAACCGCGTCTCGAAAAATAGGAACTTCTTCTCGGGAAACGCGCGTATAGAAGGTGGTCGTGCGATAACGAACGATCGTGATAAAGCGAGAGACCGGTAATTAAGATCGCTTCCCTACCCCGAGGCGTATACTTGTCGACGTTCGTACTCTGCATTTATCGATACCGCGGTTTTTGCAGCTACTTTCGCCGAGGCTGCTTTGTAAATCTCCGTCTCTCTGAGAGAGAAATGTGTGTGCGTGTGTTTATTTAGCGGTGTGTTTATCTTTCAAAGCTACTAACTTTATCCCGAAACCTGTCCGTTACACACACGCGCATCTTCGAGAGCAAACGTCAAACTCAATTCACAAAACCTAACATTACACCGTCGAGGAGAGAATTCTCTAGACAACGTCAATTATTCCCAATAGCGTTTTTTGTTTTTAACAATTAGATTTTGTCATTAAAATTGGCAACTTCGCTTTGCGATTAACGATCGCGGCGCGCAAGTCTTTGGCGCGCGAGAAAAAGCCTATTCGTGTCTCCATAAATGTTAATTAGCAAATAATTACACCGCGGTCCCTATCGCGAGGTTTCCTAAAGGAGGGTGGGGAGGGGGTAGGTCGTGCGGAATCAGCGGACGCGCATCTGCAGCTTTTTCTATACACGTCACCGGGGGTGGAAAGCGCGTAACGAGAAATTATGCGCTCGACGGCAGAGACAATTCACCTTTGCGCGACACATTGCGCGTTTTTGCATCCTTCACGCGTGCGCTCCGGCTCGCGCGCGCGTACATATTTCAATTAGGTTACACCAGGGAAAATGAGATATTGCGCTTTGGCCGCGGGGCGAAATTATTATTGTGTGACAAGTCGAAATATTGCGTGACATTGCGATATTGTTGCGCGTTAAAATATTTAAAGAGAGAGAGAGAGAGAGAGAGAGAGAGACACGCTAGAGAGACATACACTGCGATCGTTGGCAAAACTTTCGCCTCGGTTGGCAAAATGTTCGCCAACTACATCATTTGTCAATTTCTGTACATATATATTTCAAAACTCGAATATTTAATTTACGCATTTCAAATTTTGTAATAATTTAATTACCGCGTCGTCGTTATCAAAACGCGAACGTTCCTCGTTTGCATCGCAAAGTGGTCGCGAGAAAATGAATGATCGAGTCGAGTCGCCGATCGATCGATTACGATCGGCACGCAGTAGTAACTCAAGAACTCCTCTGAAAATACAAGTGCGGTCCGCAACAGGTTCTTAACTTCCTGCGCGCGCGATGTGTCTCGCAGACAACGTTTTCAACCGCAAATTCCTCCGCGTTTAATCCGCGAGGTTTGTGATTAGTCTCTTCTATAAATATCTCGGAAATATTGAGTTTAACGCGCGCGTTACTCTCGTTTGCGTTAAACAGTAGACAACTTTCTTGTCTACTGTCTGTTGCATTACACGCGGAGCGCTACACGCTCCAATGCGTCAATAGTCTCGCAGTTTTTTTTTCTCGCGGCGAGAATTTTCGATCACCGACCGAAGGAGAAAACCGCCTTCTCTTTTTTTTTTGCGCGCGTTCGCATTTCGGTCGCGCGAATAAACGCGCGACGAACGAAAGTGCGGCTGTAGAAATATAAACGGGACTTTCAATTCGAGCTTTACGATCCCGCTAATACCGCGGCAAAGGGTCCGGGAACCTCAAAGCGTCGAGTAATTACGTTTGTTGCTGCCAAACTATATACGATCGTTATTATACATTCGAGCAACCGTCAAAGTAGCCGAAACGCATTCCGTTTCGCAATCGCAAAACGGGAGTATACCTTCGAGAAGTGACGTTTTGTGACTTCTTTTTCAGAGCGTTACATTTTCCATCTCATTTAATTTGATTTATTATTTTTTTTTTAATTGTAACGCACACAAATCCGAAGAAAGAAATTTGAATCTCCTTTTCTTCGTCTTACAATAGACTGTAATAACTATAATAAACTATAATGAGACTATAATGACCCGAGTCATTTGAGCTAATTGTAACTAGTGTTTATGCGTGTGTGCGTGCGAGCGTGTATAGTTATTGAGAATTTCTAGGCTCTCTGCGCTCGCGTCGTTAATTCCACGCATTAACATCCGTTGAACAAAGCGAAACGTTGTTCACGCGCCTTCCGTAGACACGATAGCGCTAAGCCTAGAGAACGTACTTATGTATTTAGCTTACGCGTACACACACGCACGCACGTACACACACACACGAGCTATTATTAGCCGACCACCTGTGCGACCCGAGGCAATTGCTCTCTCACAATCGGCTGCATACGTCTTGAACCCTCTCTTCAGGGCCGTATCGATTCCGAGAGATAGCACGCGGGGCGCTTCTTCGCGCGCAATCGAATTCTTCGCTTCTCTGCGCTACCGCGGTTTTCCAGACAGCGAGATTAAAACGGCTAATTAACCGCTGCCGGTCGCACACACGCTGCGAAATAAATCGAAAACGCTCGGATGTCCGCGCGGAGAGTGTTCTATTAATAGATAATTTCTCTCTCTCTCTCCCGTGCGTACACACATTTCACAGAAAGCTCCGCAAGATATACCTGCGTAATATTTATTTATAGGGCGTTTACGTTATCTCGTATACAAATGAAGTGGTTTTTATCGAAGAAATTTTCTGATTCCGCAAAGTAGTACACGCGAGATTATTCCCTCGTTCGAATAATTTCCCCTTACGCAACGAAGGAGATGCGATATATGTGCGCGAGACCGCGGCGGCGGCGGCGTTACGTCGTAAAATTCGTTGCGGCGCATTCGTTTGTAACGTTGTTATTTTGACCAGACCGAAATAATTGGAGATAATTCTCCGCGTTGTTGTTTTTAATCGATCGCCTCTCGACTGTGTGTTAGCCGATTAACGTTCAGTAATCGCGTCTGCTTCCGCGATTTAATTGTAAAATGGTCCCTTCCCTCCACCCCGGCTACTGTTTACCAAATCTGATGATAACGCGCTGTATCATTAACAGGGAGAGTACAAAAAAAAAAAAAAATAAATAAATCCGGTTAAACATCGCGGACGATGCGAAATCTGTTTTTCGAACCGTAAAAACAGATTCGATCAAACACACACACACACACACAAATTCGGATCAGCAAACGCACCAAGTACTGAGCGCAATTAAAATTGCACGCGGTGCGTGCGATCATTTACAGTAAGCGCGGTAACTGTATCCCGTGTATATTAAAGAAAAGAAACGTTTTGTATATCGTGGAAACAACATTCATAAAAAATTCATGTAAACGTTACTATTTTTAGCCCGTTACGCGAAATAGCTAGTAGATTCGTTCGCACGGAATCGTTTTTTTTTTTTTTTTTTTTTTTTTTTTCGTGTGCGGTTACGCTCGTTATATTTTATACATGATTCCTATATCGAGGTCTGCGCCTTCTCGCAGTTGCGCCGCGCGCGTATTACGTGTGACGTCAAAATTAAGTTGCAATAAAGCGAACAAAACGAGCAAACACAAGCGGAGAAGGTCGACCGTATATACGAAGTTACGTATTGCGGCGCGCACGTTTCCCATGTGTTTTTTTTTTTACATTACGTCCAACTCGTGAGAGAGATACGAGGTTTCTTTGTAAAATGTTGAGTATTTTAATAGCAGCAAGAAAAAAACTGTATAAATTTTCCACCAGCGCATACTCCGGTCTTCTTTTTTCACGTGATTTATTTTACGAATCTTCAATAGGCGCCGGGTTTATTCCGTAAACGAGCGAACAAAAGCCGCGCGTACAAATTATCGAAGGATCTCCAGCAACAGTTTGATGTTGTCCGGAGATGTTTACGAGTCGCGGATCCTGCTGGTTATAAGGGAGTTATAAACACCGGCGCGCAAAAACTATGCGTCACGACTGGGCGGCGATGAGTTCTCGCACGCACCGATGCGACACAGCCGTGCAAAATGTCCATCTTAAAGCTGATATTTCAGCGTGTCCTTGAGCCACGCTCTTCTGTTCGTTTGTCATTAATATTTGTTGGCGCAGAGAAGCTCGTGCGGAAAAAAACTTGTCGCTTGAATCCCGTGGCGGAAAAAAACAATCGCGAGAATCGAAGACGAGGGATCGCGCGCGCGCGACACCTCGCGAATTCCACTAGTGTTGATTTAAATAATTTTGTTTGACAACGAATGTAAATCAAAATGGACCACAATGTTTCATTCACACGAGAGAAATTTCCTTCTAACGTGTTTGCTTTTCGAACCACTTATTCAGGAAAGTCCTGAGAAAAATCTGACGTGTGTGTGTGTGTGTGTGTGTCGATTTCACCTGTGAGCGCCGTTACCTGCAATAAACGCGCTAATGTCACTCGTCGGGAAATCACGCGCGATTACACCGTCCCGTTGCCGAGTGAGGGTTAGGCTCTCCGCGCTAGCGTATAGCTAATTAGAGGTTTATAATTAGTCGCGAATAAACTCTCGGCAATTAATGTGTACGTGCGTCGTGCACTAATTAACGGGGACAATGGCCTTCAGCCAGTAGCGCGAAGAAACGGCCCGCGTATACGTACTCTCATTCCTCGCGTCGTACTTTAATTAATCGAAGATCCTCGCACGTGCGCTAATTGGAAGGCGAACCGATAAGGTTTTGCCTCTCATTCCGAAGCCCATCCCTCTCTTTTTTTTCTTCTTCTCTCCGTGCGCGTGCGTATATGTTCGATATTAAATTTCTCTTCTCGCGGAACGCGAAAAGAAGGTGCGATTGTTACTTTGTTACATGCGCGGAAACCTCCGTTTGCGCCGCGCTAATATAGCGGACACGAAATTGTTTGCGGCAACTCAACGAGTTAAATAAAATCTCGAGTGTCAAGAGATCCAATTCATCCCTACGGTCTATCGCGCGCGGTGGTGGCAAACATCGTCGTATTTTACAACGATGATCACGCGCGGTATGACGAAACAATAGCAGTGCCCGCAGCGCGATAAAACCTCGAGCGACGACGACAACGACGCCAAGCGCGCGTGTTGTTGCACAGCGAGGTAGCCGTTCGATTTTCACCGACGTTTTCTCTTACGTAAAAGCGCATCAACGCGCGCGAGTTAACTTTCTTTTTTTTTTTTTTCTATCAGATATTGCAACTTCTATTTCGCGCTATGTGCCAATCGCGGTTGAGTAATTTCTCTGTAAAAAAAAAAAATAATTTTAATTAACTTGCAATTTTAATTCGCAAATTTGGCAAATATAAAAATGTCGCGATCACAGCGAATAGAGGCTTGAACGTAAAAAACGAAGCTTTTCTTCGACCTCTTATCTATTCTCGATAAAAAAAAAAAAGTAATTAAACGAAATGCACAAAGCTTAGCTTTTTTCCTCGATGCGGCCCTGTTGTGTGCGGTGGTTTCGGGCCTCTCTCTCGTCGGTTCCGGCCTTTATTCGGCACCGTTCGTTTGTCGGATTCGAAACAAGCCGCCGCCGCCGCGCCGGTTCTCGCCCGCTTCGACGACGACGACGACGACGCCTGCACTATTGCAGCTGTCGTTCAAAACGCGTGTCTGCGGCGGATACAATATGGGACTGTCCGTCACGATGGGAAAATCGCGCGTTTTCCACTGGGAGAGAGAGAAATACACACGCGTATGTATCTCGACGCGCCGACACACCAATCGCATATCGTGTGTCCCGCGGCGTGTCCCTCTCTCGTTTCACGGGACGCCGCGTCGCGTCGTCGTGCCGATTCGACCTGCCAACCTCGCGCGCGTCCATCCTTGCGGGATAGGAGCAAAAAACACACATACCTACACACGTAGCAGCTCTCTTTTGCTTCCGATCTCTCGTGTGTGCGCGTCGAAGTAATGCATTTTGGGATGATATATACGTTTTCGTTTATCTGTCCGGATAAGACAGACCCAGACGTGGTGTTTGTCATTCGCATTACGGGACACAAAAAGACAGGAAAAAGCAGACGCATCATATGTGACCGCGCGAAGGAGGAAATGCCGAGAATACAATTTTTCTAGAAGATGATCCGTGACGTATGTTTCCAAAAAAAAAAGAAAAATTGATTTCGGTTGAATTAATTTCCGAAACTTCGCACGCGCGCGTGTAAAATATCTCGGCGTGTTCGCGAAACCACGTCCTCCCGTGCTATTTTCGCGCCAAAGGTGAGGAGGAAGACGGTTATTTTTACGGACTCGGAATGAAATTCCGAGCGAGTCTCCTCCGGTCTTGTATACGGTGGTTGTGTACGTTTGTGAATAATAGCTGTTCGCTGTGATAAGACAAAAGAGAGAGAGAGATGACTGGTGCGGCTTCTCTAATTCATGCTAATTTCGAGGCGAAAACTTTTTGCATAGCTTAATTCAATTAGTTCCGCTCTTTGAACGCGGCAATTAGCATATTAACTCGACTTGGGCAAACCTCTCTCTCTCTCTCTCTCTCTCGCTTGACGCACGAAAAAATGTTTCCTTTTTTTATACATTTATCACTTTTCCGGTGTCCCCGTTTCCGTCATTGTGATGCAAATCGTCACGAGACGAATATCTTCGCTCGTGAGCGACGAAAATATCACATCAGAGGCGGCGAGATGCCGCCGCGCGTAAATCCATTTCCAAAAAAAAAAACCCTCCCGTAAATTTAAATAAACACAAACAAAAAGAAGAGAACCACTACGCAAATGAATGAAACGAAACAGCATCTATTTTCTTCGCGGGATTCCGATATCTCAACAAACTGGCTACAAAACCCTGACTTGGCTACAAAAAGATATATACGTAGAAAAAAAAAAAAAACAAATTGTTGCGCTTCTAAAAAGTCTCCTCCGATCCGCCCCGCTTCTCTCGCGTTAGAAAAACGCGAAGCGAACTTTAATAACTGATCGCTCGCGCAATTTCTTTCGGCGAGCACTCTTTCTCTCTCTCTCTCTCTCTCTCTCACTCACTCAAGATCTCGCGTTGTGCCGCCGCCGGGCATTGTCGGAAACTTTCCACGGCTGTCCGAATGAATAACGCGCGCGCTTTTGTGCGCCCGTCGGAAAACGTTATGGTGCACCGCACTTAATAAGTCGCGGCGATAAAGCTGACGCAACGAGTTCGCGTTGTAGACGACGCGCGTAGACGACGACAACAACGAGTACGCGCGTTTACAGCAATAAATAATGACGAACGAGTGTGAGAGCGTTCGTTATATTCTCATTGAGGGGCTGTAATAATAATCCCTGTAATGGGGTGAAGAACAAAGGCGGAGAGAGAAGAAAGGACGTCGTGAAGGACGTTGATTAAACATATGCAAATGCGATTGCGCGCGATGATGACATCGCGAAGGAGTTTAATATCTGCCGCGCGCGCGCTTTATATAAAATGTGCGCCCGCCGCCGCCGCCCCCGTCCTCCCGGATGAGAGGGAAGGTCAAATGAATTTCATTAACTCGTTAGGACTCATCCGTCCTTCGTCAACGACTTAACGCAGCGTGCGAAACAACGTTAATTTCGAAGTAATCGCCGTATCGGCGCGTGCAGCGACTATTCTATTTTCTCTCTTTCTCTATTTTCGTTCTAACGACGACGACGAGAGAGAGAGAGAAAGAGAGAGAGAAAGAACATGATCCAATTTACTATGGAAATCCTTCGTCGTCCCTCTGTCGACGAAATCAATTACGTCGAATGAATAATATGAAAGGTATAAAGGGTAGAGAGGCCGCCGCGAGAGTCTGCGTTCGGACCGTGTGGAACGACACGAAATCGCGAACACGAATTCGAGAGAAGGACCCTCTCTCTCGAGGGTCGACCGGATAGATCCAATCAGATCTCACGTGTCAGAAGGTGGAAATCACCGCTGACAAATCTCGTTGGAAGGATCTCGAGGAGTCGTAATTAGTGTCGGGTGATCCCGGCGCGTTAATTGGATCACTCGATGAGACAAAAAAAAAGAAAAAAACAAAATCCAGAAAAAATCTTGCAAAAAAAATAACACCGATAAAATTACACTCTAATGCATTTATGTAATTAGAGTGTAAGAGAGCAGTGTTTGTTTGTCGCGCGCAACTTACCTTGACGGGATCGGACTTCTCCGGCTGCTCGTTGAACGTTTGCGAGGCTCGGGACATGGTGTTCTTCCGGGTTGTCGGTGTGCCATCTTGCGAGGGGCGCACGAACTCGATTCTACCACCCTCGACGACGATGTTGGGGGCTGGTGGAAAATTCTCTGTGTTACCGACGGTATCGCAGTAGCCCAACAGACCCGCTTTCTCACCGTACAGGGGATGGATTTGTCTGCAACAGAGGGTAAAAAAGCTTGTCTCACTAACGCACCACTTTGACAACGGCAGGTCGCGTGTTGTAAAAATTCAATCAATATTTAGCGGCACTATCGGTAAATAAAAAAAAAATTAAAAAACTGTGCTCAAACGTATGCAAATTTTCAATTCAAAGGAGTCAATTTATTGTCTCTTTTAAGTGAACGCGGAAAAAATAACGATCTTTTTTTTTTTTTTTACTCGCGTTTTACATTTCGCAATTAATTCGCGCGGGCAGCTACGGTCTCCGATCGACACGCGTGCATTCTAGCGCGATAGCATGTCATTGTGCAAGCGGAAAAGAGTGACCGACTTAAAGCGCTTTAACAAAGGCTTGCTCGAATATTCTCTCTCTTTGTCTCTCTCGCTCTTTTTTTCCTCTCTTTCTCTCTCTCTCTCTCTCTCTCTCTCTCTCTCTGAGAGCGCGCGACATCGAGTGCAGACGCGGTGACCGATATTGTACGGACAGATGCATTTGCGTATCAATGTCAATAATCTTGCCGAGGAGCGGCATCGCGCGCGACAGGATTACAGAGCAGGAAACCACCGCTCCACTTTCGACGATTATTTCTTGAACCGTTTTAAGTTTAAACCTCTAGCCTTTAAGTCCCCCCCCTCTCTCTCTCTTTCTCTCTATGTCTCTGTCTCTTTCTCTGTGCGTGACGTGTACGCAAATGCGTTGTGTAACGAAGACGCTTTCGCGCCTCCGTCACGCTTCGCCCGAACGCGACGGTTGCGTCCCCTGATGAGGCAGAAGATCCCGTTTAAAGGCCGGGGTTGCGTTAAAATAATAAAGGATGTTATAATTGACGTTGGCTACTTTCTCTGTACGTTATTGCGTAATATAGAAACAAACGCGAAACCGGTCAACATTCGTTATTTGCGGTAACGCTTGACATAGTCCGTTACAAACGTTTGATCGTCACATTACTTTTTTTTTTTTTTTTTTTTTTTTTTTTTTTTTTTTTTTTAATGGATTCTTACCTTGGAGACGGTATAGGACGAGGCTTGTCAAGTGCCAGATCCGCGTTGAGGGGCAAGTCGGATCCGCGGCCGCTGGAAGCCCTAAAACAACAAAACAAACAAAAACAAATTATCGTCACAGTTAAATTAGCTTTCGCGTAACGGAGCGTCGCGATTCGCTTATTGGTTTATGCGCGAATTATTTTCTTCACTGATTTTAAAACTGTTTTCCAATTGTTTTAATTTATTTCCCCTCATTGTTTCGCACGAGGAAGTATCGGCGCAACGGGGGTTTTCGCACGATTAGATAACAATAACAACGCAACGATGAATAATACATCGCCGTATTACGGGCGGAGCCGCGTCGGCTTGCGCGCAACGGGGCTCGCTGCCGCGATGCGGATCCACCCGGCGACAGTGTTTTTGCCCCGGCGCACTTCCGCTCGCAAATTCTCCCGGACCGCCGCTGCATTTGGAACTCTTGGCAGCCGCTCAGACGTCCGCGATGAAATATCTAGCACGGATGACTTTGATCTTTCTCTCGGCGCGCACGCAAAACGACGCGACGCGGCGGCGGGTGCGCGAATAAGCGCGCGCTTGTGTGTTCGCGCCCGTAATATTTGCGAACGCGTGCGCACGAACGCCGCCGCTCCGAGAAACCAGGAAGTCCTACTCCCCGCGCCGATGTGCGCGCGTGAGATACGTTTTCGATACTAGACGAGAATTTTCTACGCAATCTCCAATAAGTATCGAATTCACGATTTTTAAGTATCTCTCGCGCATATTTAAAACAACAAATTTTTGTCGCGCGATGAAAACGTCTATTTTTCA
>QVNV01002981.1:0-11484 GCA_014825455.1 Pseudomyrmex pallidus
TACAGAGGAAATATTGTATACGTCTAAATTGTCCATTCGGGCTTTGACCGTTGTTTCGCGAATTGACCAGTCAATCCTAGAATAGACGGGATTTCGGGTTTTGACGCTAACATATATATATATATATATTATACGTTTTTGTGGAGATATTTCTTCCTTTCCATTTTGCGAAGTGATTTAAAATTTCTTAATTAGACGAGACTGGTTAATGCTTTAGCTTGAAACTTAAATTCCGGCACACTAGATCCGCATAATTTTAGAACTGATTTGAGGAATGAAAAAATATTTCTTCTCTTAAAACTTTCTTCATTCTGTCTGAAATATCGTCGCCGCGTTGTCTGGATTTCGACACACGCGCGTTATATTTCGTCGGATAGATACGCGCGTAGGTATACGCGTACGTTACGTATTATATATTTCTCGCGTATCGATTGTTCGTGAAAAATAAATGCGTTTCTCGTCCGCGCGGGAATGATTTATGAGACGCCGTTTTAAATCTTTAATCGACTCGAGAGATAACGCGTGTGCGTTCGGAAGCGTGCTTGTTATTCCTATATTGCATATCGTTATGATCCGTTCGGACATGATTTGCGGTTTATTCTCGCGTACTAATGACGCCCCCGATCCTATTAACACTCATCCATCTGTATCGCATAAATTCACGTCGTTGTAACGTTCGAATATAATGACGTTCGTGTTCCATCTCATCGGACAAGATTCCGTATTAGCAATAGAGCGTTCGCTAATTAGATTAGATTACAATATTTCCGAATTAATATATCTGATAAAAATCTTTCAACACGGTTTAAAACTCCAAAACTCACTAATTAGACACTAGTTAATTAGATAATAATAGATATGTAATTAGATATTAATTAGCCGTAATTAATATTGTAATCCGAACTGGTTACACGGGAGGGAAAACGAAGCCGAGTCGATGACTCGGTACGATCGGATATTCAGTCAACGCAACTGACATCTCATTTCGCAAAGTTGCAAAGCAAAGCCAAAGTTTCTCGATGGTGTTGACAGAAGAGAAAGAAATACCGCACGTAGCGTTCTATGCAAAAGACTAACTGCATTATCACTAGCTGTTCGCTTCGCCGCGATTCAATTTTGTTAACCAAATGCATGGAAATTCGTCGGGCAATGGCAACCGACGGGACGTTCGAATAAGACGTTATCCGTGTACCAACGGCGAATTGGGGCCACGTAGAACCGGCTTCGATATCGAGTAGAATTTAATCTCGGATTTCGACGGGGAGAGAGAGAGAGAGAGGGGGGGGATTGCGGATCGCGCGGAGGAAAAAATTCGCTGGTTAACAATCGGTTGATCCGCCCGGAAAAACCCGGAATATCGCCGCCGCATCGCAAGAAAGCATTATCTGAACTGTTGAGAGAAATATTGTTGCACGTATACAGAGCGCGCGCGCATAGAACAAAAATCCCAGCGTATTTTAGCCCAGCGTATTTTAACCCCACAAAAAAATTAGCGCGTATAAATTATCTCTTCGCAAATATAATTAAAAAGTGTTCTCTCTTCGTGGTACGATAAAAAAAAAGTAGGTTTTAGATTATGCAATAAAGAGAGCAACAGAGAGTTTAATTTTAAATATTTTTGCGCACAAGTTATTTTATTTCATCTCGAAAATCTCGTCTCTCTTTGGCCGCGGACAATAATTTTGTCTGCGATTAAAAGCATTTTCTCTGCGTTTCGTAACATATGTATAATTGTTTCATTAATTTAGTTTAATTTAATAATCCGATTAAACGCGCGCGCGCGCGCGCGCGCGCGCGCGCGAAAATAGCTCGCAAAATCGCGCCTTCAATCACGAAGCGCAACGTGTCGCGTCACCTCTTTCTCTCTCTCTCTCTCTCGATTTCACGAAACTTGTTCTAGGTACTTTTCCCAAATTAATCGGGACGCCTTTGACGGGAGCAGCTGGTTTTAACGAAATCGGGCGCACGCTTGTTTATTAATCGTTAAGAGCATTTTCGCAGTAACGCAATTTAGTGCGGCAGAAACGCGAGATAACGAGCTCTCGATTGCGCGCGTGTTGCTCGGCAAAGAAGACTGTTGTTTCGCATTATACGACGGAATGCCCCGTGTATACCTTTTCTTTCACCAACGAATTTTTCGACCCATTAGAGTTTCTTTCTCTGCAACGAAAATCCTGAAGCGATTTTTAAATAATTGACAATTAGAACATAGAGAAAACTCGTCAGAAATTAAACTCCAATACTGAACACCCACGACAAAAAAAAATATATAAATAATTTTGCTCATTGGTTTTTTTTTTTTAAATGAATGTTAGTTTAAACTCAAACTTGTGTATACACACATTATTTTTGTAGTCAAGCTGTTTACAACTGAATAATTCGAGAAGAATATAAAATATGTCTGAGACCATCCTGTGGTTTTCTCACGATATCGCCTCAGGAAATGATGCTCAGTAAAGCTCCATAGAAGAGCTTCCGCTTTTCTCACAGCGCCGCATCGCAATACCTTATAATACAGCGCGCGCGCAACCTCCTAGCGTGTAATTGCGGCCTAGAGCAGGTGCAACGGAAGAGAATATCATCTCGCGCGAAATCTCTTCGTTGTTTGCGAAAAGAGATTGCGCGTCGTTGAGCCTTGGCGAAATTTCTTTTTTTTTTTTTCTGGGAAACAAACGTCACGCGATTGTTCTCTCAGAAGAAAAGAAATCCACACAAAATTGTACGCAACATCATTTGAATTATTAGAAGATGCGATACGTTGAGAGTAAACGAAATTGTTTTGTCAATAGTGAGATACTTTTTCAAAATAATTTACAACACTTTTTTTTGGAGACACAACGAACTAATATACGCGATAGTGTCACACAGGTCGAATTTATATTCTTAAAAGTGAGTACTCAAGAAACTGTCATTAAAACGACATCAAGATCGAATTAAGTCGACGATAACTTAGTAGAAAACCTCCGAACTGACCATTAGCTAATAAAACATTGTCTCATTTGTGATACATAAACCGACTATATCACGAAGTCGGTCTTATCACGAAGGTAAGGCGATCACGATATCTCTTCATATCGTTACCCTATACACGACCAAATTTCAGCTAATGATCATCGTGTATAATAGAAGTGAAATACACAAAGTGTCCAGAATCCGTTACCGCAAACATTATTGCCCGAGCGATTATCGCGTGCAGAAAAGTGGTTAGCTTTTGAATTATTATCCATACGGATAATTAAGGATCACGATTTTCCGTAACGATAATTATCATCGTGTCAACGGCAGACATTAAAACCAAAATTATAATTACGCGGTTGCATGCTATCGATACAATCGTACGATAAACACAACAGCCAAAAATTATCATGCATGTGCGGTGAGAGATAAGCGCGAGATACGTGATAGCGTCGCGTTATTTAAGCTCGTCCAAGACTTGCGCCTTGAGCTATTTCGTCAAAATCGATCGAGAATCGCGGACACACTGAAAATTAGACGGCGGCTTTCATCGCGCATCACCTGCGCGAGATCGTAATCTCACGAAATTGAAGTGGACGCGAAATGTGGACGTGAGAAATTGAATTAGTTTTCTCCTTCTATGATGTTCCAAGAGAGATGAGGTCTTGAAAAAAGACTCGGCTCGGAAAAAAAAAAAAAAAAAAAAAAAAGACTTCTAAATTTGTAGCCTCTATACTGAGACCACGAGATCGTTGGGATCTGTCGGCGCACGGCAGCGCAGAAGAAACAAATGAGAGAGAGAGTTAAGCGAAACGGGAGCGGAACGGAACGATAAAAAGCTTTTACTTGTGCTTTGGAAAAAGAACCGGTTATAATCCGCAATTAACGCGCTACGCCGGGAAAATTATAGGTATTGTTGAAATTCAGGTTATAATTACTTGGCATAATGTAGAGACGTATATATAGAGCAATAATAACGCAAGAAAAAAATATGAGAAGAGAGAATAAAGTATTTCAGAGAGAAAAAACCGCCAGGTTTTACGTAATTGCTTCAACTTTACTTGGATATTAATTTTCAATTACGATATTTTTTTGCTACCTTTTGTAATTTTTATTTTTTAATGAGAGGGAAGTGGCCAGTACGAAAACCATTTCTATTTTCTAATTGTCTCGATAATCTCCGACGCGTCGTCGAACTATAAAATTAAATTTGTCGTATAAATGCAATAAATTTATTAATACGTGTGTTTTTTACATTCTGCAAATCTCTGAAATTAGTGCAAAGTGATAATTTATTCCGTTCGAAATCGCGAAGATGGAAGAGAATATCAATACGTCGCGCGCGACTAAAATCCAACGCGACCATTCGTATTCTAACGAGTTCCCGACGCCATTGAGAGCGTCGATCGCGGTCCTTTGTCAAGGTCCGTTTGCATTTGCAAGCAAGGAGCGTCGATTCATCAGAACAAACGCGGCACCGCATTTTCTCTTTCTCTCGAGAACGCGCCGCAGAGAAACAAACGCGCGCGTCCGACGAAGCAAGAAAGATGATAGGCGGCGATGCAGATAGAAAGACACGAAGACGAGAATCCATTCTGACATTTCTTTTTACATGTCGGAACGAATGTTAACGTTGCGCCCGCGTTTCTCACCCCATTTGCGGCTGTCCGCGCGTTTCTCGTTGTCGCTGCAATTGCACCACCGCGGAAATGCCAACCGCGAACGCAAGTTCGTTACGAATTTAGTCGCGGAGTTTTGGAACGGAATGCGCTCTGCGGGTTTCGCAACGCAGGTAATGTGTATTATTGAAGATACGGGCAATTCGGGATTTCGTATCTTTTCTTCCTACGTAGTTTGAATTTATTTATTTAAAAAGAAAATTTTTGATTCCTTTCTCTCTCTCTTTTTCTCTTCTCGAGTTTCTGTTGAATATTAAATATTATTGTATCAAAAAGAGCAAGGAATTCCTTAGCGTTCGCACGTTTGCACGCAGGATCGAGATAGTTTGGAGAATAGTTTAGAGAAAATTCTCGAGAAGAGATGGGAAGAACTAAAGTGCTTTTCCGTGATAACACGAACGAGAGATAAAAATTATCTCGATTAGATTTGCGAAGAAGATTTGCGCGAATGCTAATATAACGCACCTTCCGAATGCTTTAAAAGACCTGTTGCTGCCCGTCATACGGACTGAACGACAAAAGTCATCAAGCGAAGGCTGCGTTCTATTTTCCCCGAGCCTTCAACGTCGTCGGTCTTGTAATTTATGTGGGACCCCGTAGGCGTTTGTAATATCATATTCACCCTTGACATACAGCAGAAACGCATACGCGTATATACGCAATATTTATGATAGATAGACGATAATGCCTCACGTAGAACCTTAACCTTTCGCTCGCGACGTGCAATTAATAGCAAAGAAATATTTATAGTAAATGTATATTTTCGTTCCGTCCTTGCATAAAAAAAAAAGAAGAAACTAAACAAAAAAGTTTCGCACGCTTTGTAACGCGATGCACGGAATTGTTGAATAATTAAGAGTAATTTTCTTATTAAAAAGTTGCGAAGTTAAGTCCGACTACTTAATTAAAAATATGTAATTATTCCGCTTTACATAACTGAGAGTTAAAAAAAAAGAAAAGAAAAGAAAAGACGAGAGAAATTCTTCCAACCACCGCACTTGGGCTCTCTTCGCTTATTATACCGTCATTAAAATATTTACGGCCAACCTCGTGGATATTAATAATCAATATTTAGGGTAAACTGTGCGCAGAGAAGTTGACTCGATAATGAAGATAACTTACGATAACGGGTGAGGATTAATTAAAGGGAGCGCTGTCGTTAACGGTGTGTACCGAGCATCGGTTTACTAAAACCGAATTAATACTCCGCGCCGCGTGTGCCTACAAGATGAAATTGTCAGACGTACGTGCCGCTCGCGCGGGAGTCCTCATTACCGAAACGCACATTAGTTTCGCTGTAATTTCGGGGTTTATCTGTTATACGAGACGAGCGTCGGAATGAAGAAATAAAAAATATTCAGCACAAGCGGAACATTATTTCGGGAAACCAAAATGTTGTTCGTCGAAAAGGAAAAAAGAACCACGCGAGATAAAGCGAGTCTCATTAATCAAACAGCGGATACGCTAGACGCCGCGAGCAAATCGCTAATTTTATCTGTCGCTCACATTTTTCTCGTTGGTTTCGCGCCACGATAATGCGAGTCAATATTTGTTTATTTGTTCTATATTGAGGATCGAGGTTTCTCTGATTTCGAAAGCATTTACTTAAAAAAGAGAACTTAGAGAGAGAGAGAGAGAAAAAAAGAGAAACAAATAAGAGGGACTAATATTGTAAAAAGTAATTTAAAAATGTCTTTACTTTCCTTTCTCTCTCTCTCTCTCTCTCTCTCTCTCTCTCTCTCTCTCTCTCTTTCTCTCTCTTTTTTAAGGGATAGAGAAACATTTATTATGTCAAGAAAGAAAACACGATGCCATCGCAATGCTAATTTCCTCGAAAGCGCGCGCCTTTCTTCCGTGACAAGTTTCAAAAGGGGATTAGTATAATCGTATCGTATCTTCGTCAGTAGGTGGAGAGTATACAACGTGCATTTCCGTTCGAAGAGAAGTGCCGCAACAAAACTTTCGTCCGCGGCTTAACTGGCTGCGGCATGATTAACGAGCCGTCTCGAAACGCGGAGCAATCGACTCACCGGACTTAATGTCCGGAAAGGAGACTGACGCGCGCCAAGGAGACGCGGAATTTAATTTCGCGGGTATAACGAGAGCGGGTTGCAATTACAGCGCGGGATTAATTGAGCGACGTGCACTGGCACTCTCCTCTCTCTCTCCCTCCTCTTTATCTCTCTCTCTCTCTCTCTCTTAGATCCGGAGAGCCGGCTTCTTTGCAATCGCTTGGACATTCTTTCACGCAGAAGTTACGTTCTTGAGATTGCGCATTCCTCTTAGACTGTTGCCGAACAGCAGTTTGCACTCTCGCTGAGTTGTCGCGTGTTTTAAAAAGTACGGTGTCTCGAATACATAGTCTTAATGACGCAAATTTTTACCTCTTATTTGCAAGAGAAAGTATGCAAAATAATAACTTTAATTTTCCACGTATGTTCTATCTATATCTTTCAGTAAATATACGTACAGTAAAAAATAAAACTTTATCGTCTCCAAAGTCATGTATATATTTACGTATGCGATAAGATCGTATAGAGCGAAGAAATACTCGAGAAAATATTCAGAGAAATAAATCTTTTCTAATTTATTTCTTAATCTATCTCGTTTTTACGTACGCACGTTCACTTAGTCTCTCGGAACATTTCTTATTGCAGAATCGGATCTACATCCGTTTTGTCCCCATCTATTTTTTTTTTTTTTTCGCTCTCGGATGGAGCTTCTCTCGCGGGAAAAGATAATGCTGACGTTAATTGGTCTCAGCATGTCCCGTGAACTATCGTCGAACGAGTTTTGCTCGCTTGCCGCAGTAATACTCTTTTCACCTTGATGCGGCACATAAGAATATCTCTTTAATGTCGAAAAAACAATTTCCGTATCTCTAATAAAACTCTTTTGAATTTCAATCGTTAAGCCGCGGCGATAGTAAATTGTTTAATTGTTCCATTCATACGACGAGTACAGCAATTAGAGTCCGCATATTAGTTGACTGTAGCGCATATTTACCGGAATAATTTAAATGATAAATCGTGAATTTTAGGCTCAAGTAAGAGTAAAAACATAATAAAAATGGAATAAAAAAAAATCTAAATATAAAAACGTAAAATATTGTATATATATTTTGTAATATATATACTTTTATAAGATTCTTAAAGTTAACATAAGTATTTTTGTATATGATTTCTTTAGTCGTATTATATTACATAAACGCGAAATGTACGTGTCGGCTAAATATCGCGATTCAGTGAGTTTCTGGATGCGCAATTTCAACGACGCGCAATTTCAACGATGCGCAATGCGTCTAACGTGAAGGTAAAAATATGAAATCTCAGTTCTAGTTAGCGTATTGAATACTCCGCTCACGTACTCCATCCTGAACTAGCTTCTTTCGGACAGGCAAGCTTCTTTTAAAAAATGTAGGTGACATCGTGACTCTTGTATATTTATTTCGTTTAAACGTGCTAGACTCTTTCTCTATAGAACAAAACTTCGTTTTGCGAATTTACTTCTCGCGCTCGATATCACGTTTTCCCGATATGGCGGACACGTAATAATGGCGACAATCTCATACATTATCAATTTTTATTGTCATTAAACATGTATTCGCTAGCCGCGCGTGTAGCTCGAGATAACAGAGCCGCGTTATTTACTCGGGACATCGAAAATTTACGAACTAAAATAACGCCATAAGTTAGATCACATATAAACATTATTTCTTACAACAAGCAAATTAACCATTTGCTTTGAAACCAAAGTTTTGATTTTTTTTGCTTTTAATTTTTTTGAAGTACAGCGCGCGAATACATCTGATTAATCTCATTTACGGGACTTGTTTATTTGTCTTGACTTTTATCTGCGATACGAGCAATCGAGAGGATGCGCAAGACCAATTAAATTGCGGTATGTTTGACATTCGCGCGCGCGCTAAGGACTTGACTCGATGCTGCGCCACTCGGAATTTTCGGAGTACATCGGAGTTGTTGCACGAACTCGAATCACCCAACCGTGTCGCAGGATACTTGTTGAATATTCGAAACAGGAATTCGATACGCAGCTGTGACACGATAGGATCTTGTGCGATAACTTGCTCAACACACACAGCGTGTAATCACTTTCAGGAATATTCCGTGCTAACAAGGGTCAACACCCCGTCAAAAAGATAGGGGGGCGAATGCGAGTACGTTGTCGCTTGAGAGAAGTAGCGCCAGTGAATGTAAAATTGAGAACTTTCTTGTCGACAATAAAATTAACCTTTAAAGGACGGGAAAATTTTGGTTCAAATCGACCTTTTAATTTACCTGAAATGTATGTATAATTTTATCGGATTAGTCAAGTTAAAAAAGAAAAAGAAACAGTTACGTACTGATCGTTTTAACAAATGCATCTTTGACCGCGCTAGCGTTGACTTGTTCTACTTGAATATTAAAATACATGGAGATCAAATTGATTTCGCGGAATAAGCATTAAATTAGCGCGTGCTCGCTGTTATTTCTGTAATGCAAATCAGCAAAGATACAAATCAGGTTTATTCTCATACATAAAGAACGACAATGAATTCTCACACATAAAGAAAAACAATGTTTAGCGTGACAAGTGCAAATTACGTGAAAGTTACTGCGACATAGTTAAATGTGTACGCACACGAGACACTTTCGCAGTCCAAGTCTTTGTGTTTCGCGAAATGAGGAAAATTATTTGCAACAGCTGACCTGCCCTACGGCTCGTATTAATGAAACGTATTTGTGGAACGGGCGATTGCCTTCAGGGCCGCGGTCTGTTTAGCGCGTGTGGTTTGATTGTAAGGCGTTCGACGTGGTACTTGAAAAATTCATACTCGCAGCGGTCGCGCGATTATCATAAATATTTAAAATCGCGAGACGCTATTGATATCCGCTATTATTTGGCAATACAATTAATATTCATGCGAGTGTGTGTGCGAGCTTTGTGACGAGAGCGAAAATATTAGCATGAAGGCGTAGGCGGAAACTCCATGAATAGCTCTTTAATATTGTTACCATATATAATCGATTTATGACTCGCAAGCGCTCGCTCCCGAAACGGCCGCGCGAACTTTTCTTTCGCGGCTTCGTCATCGAAATAAGCCGCGGCCTAATTCACGTGGCAGCGCGAAAACGGCGATAATGTGTTTTTCATGCGGAATCAGCGAGCGGATTGTCGGCGAAAATCCCGTCTTGCAAATTTTTTAACGAAAGTTTGCGACAAATACGAATAGAGTAGAGACGAGCGAAGTTTTATCCTCGTGTGACGGGTAACAATGATGAATGAATCTGTACGTTTCCGTGGAAAATAAAGGGCTCTTTATATTCAGTAAAGTTTTGCCCGAACAACCGTCGTTTCTTGATCGGCAGTAATGTTCAACTTCGAGCAAAGTTCTCTCGCGCGGAGGTGACATCATTTCTTACTGCTAATAATCCGTCTCGCAATAATCTTTCTTTGCTAACGGTATAGCAGTTGAGATAGTTTTATGCAACATTTTTTACTCGAGAGACAGAGAGAAAGAGAGAGAGAGAGAGGATCTTGCAAAACGATGTCGGATATGAAAAACGAGCGTACTTGAAACAAAATTCTTGTCACGGTTGAGCGTATAAAGTGTTCGATATTACTCAAATGACGGTTTATGTATGCACGTGTATACCACACAACGACAAGTTCTTTATTATTACACACACACACGTGTGTGTAAAATGTTTATTTTTTCGAACGATCTCGATTATCGGAAGACTACACGATTTAAAACCGAATAAGATAAATATACTTTTCCGTCAAAAAATACAAAAATTGTGCTTGTTTTTCCGCCTGTATATAAAGATACGAAAACATAACGCCGGGAGATTTATATTTTACTTGTACAACAAAATACATAAATTTAAATATCCAATTTATATCCTTACACAAAATCACGGACGATTATTTATAGATGTAAATGCGCAGTTGAAAACATTTATTTGCTCGCGTTAATATCTCTCCCGCACTTCCCTCTGCGATCCTTCTCGTCGCGAGAGATTGCACCATCTGAAATATATATACTCCTCTCTCGATATTGACTCATGCTCCAATAAGAATTATCGCCGCTCGAGTAACTATTATTACGTGATTGCTCTCGCGTAGAATGCGCAAACGGTGCCGATTAAATAATCCCGGAGATAAAAAAAAAAACGCGACTGCGCTCAAAGCTTCCCGCGAAAGAATTTCTCATCACGGATACGCGCACCCACTCTCGAGGATTCTGATATCCTCGTGGAAAACGTGGTTTTTAGAGAGTCATATTCGCGCGGCTTTTATTAGAGAGCCGGCTAGCGAGCTACAGTTATGCACTCTCTCTCCTCTCTCGCGAACATGGTCAATACTTCTTCGAAGGTTACCAGCGAGAGAGAATATGAGAACTATTCCTCTCTCTTTCTCTTCCTTTCTTTCTCTTTCTCTCTTTCTTTCTTTCTTCTTGTCATATCAACCATAAAATGTACCGTATCTACGCGGTTATCACGCGAGTCTACATTAAACGAATATTCCTAGTGCTCGCGTATACGAACAGTTTTTACGATCGTTTAACGATCGAGAGACAGCGATCCTTGATGACAGATTCCTTAATCACACTCCACGTAGTGTGTCAGAGAGAGTTCGTAAATTTGTACAAAAAATAGAATGTAATTATTTTATGATTAGCAATCAATTTATAGATTTTTGTGTGATGTAACGCGCGAAATTTGCGCATAACTTTTATTATGTGTGTGAATTCGCGTACTTAACCGGTTAACTGGCAATGTATCATATATGATCAAATGGAATAACTTTCTTGATTTTCAAACGATTTGAATGAAACTTGGTATGT
>QVNV01002994.1:0-25265 GCA_014825455.1 Pseudomyrmex pallidus
AAAAAAAAAAAAAAAAAAACTATACAGGGAGAGATGCTGTACCGATGAATTATCCTAACTGCACCACGATGGGACGCGGACTGCGTAATATAATTTCACGCTCGCTCACATCACTGAAATTATTTTTCATCTTCCACGACGATTCCTGGATTTACCGCGGGACAATTGCGAGTTTCCGTGTATACACACGGTATATCTTGTTACGTAGTAAAGTTGCGAGTTAATTATTAACAAATCACTTAGCAGCGAGTTATTTTAAAGTTGGCCGGCGGCGCAATAGAGCGTGAATATCGCTGGAGGGCATCTACTAGCTCGCGTTATTTCTTCTCGGCGGCGGGGGCTTCTCTCTTCTTTCGTTTTCTGTCTTCCGTATCGTTGACCCGACTTCTTCTTCATCTCTTCTCCTCGTTCCTTTTTTTCATCGTTCGTCGCGAACGTGAAAAAAATTGGTTCACGGTACGTTACATATCCAGCGCGCGCGATATGAGAGAGAAGACGCGTCGTAGCAGCGACGGAAGCAGCGACTCCGCTTATGTGTATCCACTAGGAAATTCTACGAGCGAGGAATAAAACAATGAAACAATGAGACGATTATATGCGTGCCGAAGAGGAGGCAGACGCAATTATACCACGGCATAATCCGCGGCGGCATGTTCTGTGAACATTGCGTTCGCAAAAAAATTCAAGTTCACAAAATTTTCAAACCTGTATGTTGTCTCTTGTGTAAAAGAATCGCTTTGTTTGTGCAAATAAATATACTTGTGGAAATGAATTTTTTCGGCCTTGACCAGTGTTTTGTATCCCGCCCAGTAATTTTCATTGCTACAGAAACATCGAGTACGCTTAGCTTCCGAAAAACAATGGTGGATATCGAGTACAATCTCTAGTGAAGATCGACCTGTGCCGGACGAAGCGCCTCATTAATAATCCTTCGTGGTGCACACCGCTTTTCTTCTTCTTTCTCTGTCTCTCTCTCTCTTGCATCGCCTCACCGATGACGGATCCTCTCCCGAGGAATTAGAAAGTGAATTTTCGATATTTGGGTCGTGATGAGGCCGACCACACTAGCATAATGATTAATTTATAACCGCGATAGAAGGTGCCTACGAGACACACGAGTGAACGTAGAAACGTATTGCGGTATTAATTACTACTGGAACCAATTATCGCCCACCGCGCGCATCTAATTGGGTCATTATTAATCTATACGGTATTGAGAATAATGAATATTACGTTATTACATCGTGTTATACATTTTGCTTTGGCAAGTCAGTGTCAACGCGCTGAATAAGTTGAGAATTTAAAAAATCTTGCGTTTTAAAACTCGAATAAAATAAATATAATAATTCTCTTGATGTTGTAATTAAATATAAATATAATTAAATATTTAAACAATTTTCTTATGGAGTTTGTATTATATAAACCGTAGAGGTTTTCTATGTGCGCGGACTATTTGCCACTGATTTATTTACTTTTACATTGACACATTTATTTACGATAAAAGATTTAATTAAAAAACCATCGACAAAACGAATAGTTTTCCTGTCACCTTCACAAGAAAGCGGCGGGGTCGAAGCTTATCGCCACTCTCGCACTTTCACCCTCTCTCTCTCTCTTTCTCGCAGATTTATGTTTTACCTGCTGCACTTATATCGAACGTTCAGGCTATAATGGTAGCACTTTAAGTGTGTCATTCGAGGCACGATTTCAAGCGTGTCAGCTTTTCCTACAAATTAATTTCATTTCATCAATTACCGCAGACTAAAAGCTTAAGTCCGACGAATTTTATGTTAATTTATTGCAAACATCAGAAGTTTGAAATCCTAGTAATTGTTATTTACAGTCATCCTGTGCACAAAGTTAGTTTTACATTTTTTTTTTTTAAACACGCAAAAAGATAATTGATAAAATTGAAGAAGTCGTGAAACTCAAGTTAATTACATGCGTAAAAATTCCAACGCAAGCGCAGCATGTGAGCCGTGGTTCTCTTTACGAGAATATTTACTTGACGGAGATTTCTCTGTTGGATAAGATCGCTTTCACATTCGCGAAATAATATCCCAACCGAGAGTCTGGTAGTTTATTCAAATGGAAGTATCGATGTCGCGCGCGTTAGAATCGCACATACACTTTCATAACTCATATTTATTCTCTATGAAAAGGATTTCTTGAAGTTTGCGACGCATTTTCTCGGTGAGGAGTTCTGATATGTGTTTTTTCGAACGCGCGTTTCGGTTTTTACTGCTTCATAGCCGATATTTTCGCACGCTGGTGTGACGCAAACCATCACAAGCAGTACGCGCAATATGATGTAAAAGGTTGGTCCTTGTAGCAGCGGGAACCGTATATCCGTTTGTCCGGCCATTCTCCTGGACACGCTGTCGGTCACGTGCGCTCGCCAACTCACGTGGCAGCAGGCGTGCGCTGAGAAGATAGCGCGCGCGTCTAACGCGAATTCCATCGTGTGTGTGTGTGTGTGTGTGTGTGTGTGTGTACTAATGTCCTAGTTTTCTTCCCGACGGGATCGAAACTCACTTTTACTGTAAAAAGATAAAAATCGCAGCATGGAAATAAATTACGTCAAAACTATGCGAATAATAACGTTCATAAAACATCTTCAGTGACGTTTTGATTTAGAAAGTACTGGGTTTTCCCTCCGCGCACGAAATGAATAATTTCAAGCAACCGATCAAGTGTCGCTGCTTTTAAGGTCGGGCTGCCGACGACTTTTCCAGGGTCGCTCTTTTGCTTATACATACGCGATATACATCGATTGGTCGCGACGAGTTTCAGAATTACCGTTCGAATTAGCACTCTCGTGCAGCCGCACAAATGTCACTGGACAAACGAGATAATCCGTGCGTCCCACTAAATAAACTCCAAATGGAATAAAAGCCGCGGAACATAAAAACGAGACATTAACACTTTATGTGTAGCACGCACGTGAGTTCGGTTTAATTTCGATTGGATCCGGTTAGGACAAAATAGCCGGAGGTTGATGCATCGTGCACGGTGTAATAAAGGTGCGCTTGCTGTGTTTTTCCGTTGTAAGACTAGGTTGTGGAAAATTGCGATATGCAATTCCCCAGCAGTTGCAGTTACCGGATCGCTTCGAGGACAGGATCTATACCAAGTGAAGCAGACGCGAAGTAGAGTAGCGAGCAATACCGTTAATACAAACTCGTCGCACAGCCACCGCCGGCTTTTGCCTTCGTTTCTAGTTAGTTCTTTTGCGATGACGGAACGATACCACATACCGATCGCGCATTAATCCCTCGTTGCTTTTACTGTTCGAATATATATTTACGGTAATGAAATTATATATAGAAGCGGAACGAGGGCAGTAAACATATCGACGCGGTTTGTTTATGTGAAGCACAAACGCTATTATCAAACGGTATATGTAGTTTTTCTCTCTCGGTTTAGAAGTAAGAAAAAAAAATATTTTAAATAAATTGCAACTTTATCGCGCGTATCATCTTCGTTGTATTTTCTTCCGCGCTCTTTTGTTCGCATCCTATACGTTCACGATATCAAACAGCCGTATCGGGAGACATTTATACGACGCGTCGAAGACCAAGAAGGATGTCGGATATTGCGAAAGCAGCTTGTCATTTTCCGGTCGGTTGGCCGGGGCAAAGCTACCTGAGATAGATATTGGACTCGCGCCGGATCTCGCCGTGGACTTGTCGCGTAAACGGCGAGCGAACGCGACGTCACGCGTGACAGTGGTTGCAGCGAGGTAACATCGAACGGTTAAACGAACGACGGAATGTATGTTTGTTCGCGAATTTGAGAAAAAAAAACATTTAGACAAAACACACGTACGTGTGCACGTGCGAAACTGATATTTTAAGGAACACTCGGTGTCCGCACGAGACACGATAAATGTTGGCACCGCAGTTACCTGTTCCCACGGATCGAACGCTTTCTCTCTCTCGAACCTGTTTCCGCGCACCCGAAGCACGAGATTTCACGTTGTCGGCGAATTTAGCCGTGGAAAATCGATACGTTTTCAATTAGCGCGGAACAATGGCTGCGCGGCTCGCGCTTGAGACATCTTCTCGATGAGAATTTCATGAAAATATGTCGTGTATACACACACACACACGAATCGGCGCGAGTCTCTTACATCATTTCCATCAAGAGAAATAATTTCTTTGCAGACTCCTTTGTGAGAGTTTTATGTTTTTCTTGCGAATTGCCGCCAAATGACAGAAGATGGACGAAGGTACCGACGTGAAACGTCGCAGAAATATTGCCGGTCGCTCGCAAGAAATTATTGAGCAAGTGAGAGTAATCATCATTATTCTCGGTTTACCACATATATCAACGCGCGCGCCTCGACTCCGAGCGCAAACGCATATTCCTAAGCGGCCGCATTGACTATTACACGGCCAGTTAACTCCACAGGTTGCCCGCAACGTGAGAAATTAATTCACAGCTGCCGCGGCAAAATCTGATTTCGATCGCTTCTGCGTGCGGAGCATTTTACTTCCTCGGTACACAATTGTTCTTTTTTTTTGTTTTGGCGGGGAAGGAGCTTTCACCGGAAAACCGTAACGACAATATTAACGCAATTCGTCATATCTGACGCAAGCATCCAGAACTTCGGTTCCTGAGAGCAGAAAATAAATTCGAGAGATAAGAGAAAATGAGAATTCTAGATTCTTTCGTGTATCTTTTAATGAAATCTTTGGTGTAACTTCACGTAAATCTTCTCGTCTTTACATAAATTTTCTTTCGCCGCACGCTTCCATCACATCATTGTTCTGACTGGTTATGGTCCATGATACATGATGTCGCCCACCGTTGAAAGTGAGATCGAAATCACCCGTCATGCATTGGCCGACGACGACTGGGTTACCTTGGTATATCCATGTCGCTCTCGCAAGATAGTTAAAACTTGCGACATTTATTTTGTTCAGGGTTAGCTTGGACATCGAATGCGCAGTTCGTTATGTACGAAAGTCTTGGAGAAAAAAAAACTACATTTAAATAATCGAGATGTAAATTTCGCTTAAATATAAAAAAACTTGATTGAATTGCGCGGAACGCAATTTTAGAAAAGCGGAGAGTGAAACAAAATCAAGCGCGTTTATGGCGATTTGCAGCTTTTTTTTTTCTTCTATTCTGCGGAATGTTAACGACCCTATCCATCCATTGAAGAATCCCGCTGGCGCAATGCCTTCTCTACCGAAGAACGAAACTCGCCTCAATTACGCGTTTGCGGGAGCAATCGTCGGTCGGGGAAAAAAAAAAAGTCTTTCGAACATTAGCGGCAGGTTTCTGTCCGCGCGACATGAATGGACGAATTGTTTCTTACGAAATGAACATATAATCCCCGGAGGATTTCTCTTCTCGCGTATCGCGCAAGAAAACGGGCTCAAGGTAGCCCTCGCCTATGCAACCACTATTATGCAGCTGCGTACGTGGAAGTCGATCGTCAGGTGCGCCCTCGTATCTCCGTTTGCTTTACGGTTGTTTGCACGCTTTCGAATACCAGAAGCGGCGATGTTGTTCGCATAGCGCGGAAAGCTATGCGAAAATTATGCGTGAATTATGCAACTCGAAAGCAGCAGCAGAAATCGCTCGTCAACACATACACGTGACACTTCCATCTCCTCTTGCGGTTTAATCAAATATTTTTGCTCGATCCTGTATCAACGCGATATTTTTTCTGTTTGAATGAGAAAATAAATTTATACATGCAAATATCAATTTCTTTCAACTTATTTAAACCTCATTCGCAAAACTCAATATGCATGATCCTACGCTTCTCGATGTGTGCGCACAAGTTGACGCGACAGGTTGGCGTAATCGCGACGCGTTGCATTTCATAACGCAAGCTTGATTGAAATATCGCGATGCCAACCACGAATTCTGTCACATACGAGTCGATCGTCGTTGCCGATTGTTGAGTAACGTGACGTGACCGGTTCGTCAGGGGCCACAAAACGGCCCGATTGGCCGGAGGCCAGATGCTGGAAAGAAGGGCGACACGACGGAGTCGACCAGCTGACCTAATGTGTCCGGACGAGGATGACCTCGAACCGCGTAGGTACAACGTCTGCGGTCTCGATTGCCGCGGTACCGAGAACTGCCTGTCGTCGAATAACCGGAACCTGCTCCGGTCACCCCGAAAGTTCAGCGTCATTGAATCGCGTCAAAGAAACAGATCCGAAAATCCGAAAAAAGCGCGCGAATGCAATCGATAAAGACAAACAAATAAATAAAAACAACTTACATAAAAATAATTAATACAGAAGAAACGTTGCCAAGCAAACTTTTTCATATTTGACAAAAAAGCGTGTTGATTAGCAGAAATAAATTGAATGTAAATTATTACTTCGCTACTGCGTGAGGCAAGTCTATACTGTCGCTACAATCAGCGCCGTAATGAAAAGGCAGAAATTGCTCGTCGTTTGCTGTTTTGCGCGCGTATGCAGTCACGTGCGCATGCAAGTGCGCTCACGTGCGCGGGAAGAAAACGCAGAGATATTCCCCGCGAGAAAAGGAGTCGGTCAGATAACTGTACGTCGCGGCCTCCGAACGACATCTTTGGTGTTGTCGACGTCTGGCCGCGTCTCTCCTCTTCCTGTCTATTCGCATAGACACGCTCGTTCCCGAGCTCGTTCCTGTATCTTCGTCGTTCTGTCGCCGTGTGTCTCTTTTTTTTTTTTTTTGTTAGTTTCTTAATTCGCAAGCAGACGCGTTGTTAAATTTGCGTTGTCCGAAAAGGACCAGCGATATGAAAGATAAAAAAAAAAAATATCACCGTTACACGCGCACAAAAGACGATTCTTTAAACACGAAGAAATGGAAATGACGACATCGCGTATGACGCATGACGATTATTTCGCGAGGAGCTTGTGTTCTACGACGATGACCAAATGAAGCTCCTACTATCATCAATGTTCTTTAATAATTTCCTTTCACCACCCACCGTTTCCTCTGCGTCGAACGCATCGAGGCGACCTTGTGTGTTGCACATGGAAATTAAATGGATTAATGTTAAAGATGTTCTTGTTTTTGTTCCTTTCAGACGCGGACTCGTCAAATATTAGAGCGTCTAGAATAGAAAGGGACCTCGAGGGTAAGTCTTTCGTGTATGTTCGAGAAACATATGCTTAACAAAAATGTATGCTAATCGTGACACACATTTACGACACCTGAAATCACACTGACACACGTAAAAACGAGGATTGCACTCGAACTTGAGAATTTTTTTTTTGAACAACTTCAACTATGAATTTCGATCGCATAGCTTTGTCATTGAAACGTTTTCGTCAAATTTGAGTGCAATCCCTCGAATATAGTCTTTCGGCTTTGTTTTCTGTCTCTGCTCTCTAACTCAGCTCTTCATCTGACGTTACATCCGCGTCTCAAGTATACATGTGCGTGTTGACGCGAGGTGCGGCTGTGTAAATAAAACGGGCAGTACTTTCCTATCGCTGAAGCGATTATTACATGTACATGTCATCTCTTACGCTGCTATCTGCCTTTCAAATCTGCCTGTACGATTGTAAAATGTTCCTCCCCAGGACACGAAAATATATCGCGTGTTTTTCGTGTAAAATAAAATGCATATTGTTTAATGTTTTTTTTTTTGAGAAATAAATTGCTGTCAGTTATAATAGTATTTTCAGGTCCTGGGGATGGTGTACATAAGGCAGAAATCTACATGGCTGAACATTTTTCTTTCTCTTTTCCTCATACGCATGCCAATTTCTCTTTCACTTTTCGGCCGCGTGAAGAAGCAGCGTCTTTCAAAGAACAGGCTAATGACGCAGATTAGAGCGGAATAACCGCGGATAGCTATCACAACAGGTGTCTTAGGCTACGAAAAGAAGATGGCTCGTCTACTAAGATCGTCTATCTCTTTTTTTCTGTTTCTGTTACTGCTCCCGTCTGCTCCCCGCCTTCAACTCTTCTCAACAACTGGATGCCGTCTGCCTCCAACGTCCGTCCGCCACTCCGTCTCTCCGACGACTTACATAAACAATTAAAAAATCTCAATAATAAACATATGACGCGAATTGTCGTTTCGAACGCGAAACGGACGCACGCCGACGCACAATGATTGGTGACACACGGACGGACACATGCAAAATGCGAAACGTGCTTGAACGAATCGGATTCGTCGAACGCACGTGCGCTCGTTCTTGCGAACAATCAATCACATTTTGATAACTTTAATATTTCGTTTTTCCATCGCAATTACCGCCCCGGCTGACTTATTGCGGCTGTTTATTCGTTTTTAACGGTTCTATTGATGAAATCGCCGACACGGTAATTTCGCGCGTCGTTACGACATTACGCGTTTACTACGCGGTGCTTCTTCCTCGTCTACGACTCCTCAGGAGTGACCACGGTCCTCTTAGTTTCGGCGCGTCCCGGAAAGTCTATACCTCCGGTCGGATTGTTGACGAATACGGCGCGTACGTTCGTGCAGGATGGCGCGAGCACCGAATTCGCCACCAAAGTCCTCGGCACGACTCTAAACAATGGTCGGTTTTACGCGAGAATTCTATCCACGTCCAGTAGAGTGTTCTACGAGAAAGAGCCCGTTCCCGATCCATCGAGTCCCTACGTAGTTTATCCATCGAGAGCACCGGAGGACGAATGGCGGCTCCGAGTGGCTCTTGACAATACGCCGATTGAGATTATCGAAGAGATACAAGTGCCGAATGACAGCAATACCGAGAAGCAGAAGGAGACCGGTACGATCGGGAAACTGGACGAACTGTCTCGTGAAAATGATATATTCAGCAAGAGAGAACTAAGCGGAGACGCGCAGAGATTTAAACCGGCGAAGGTTCGAACGGCCGATAATCTGCCCACTTACACCGTCAAGCAGGAATACGTGACGAGCGGTTTCGACGCGTTCGACGACGCGCAATCGAAGAGCTTCAGGCCGCGGGCGCCGAAGATCTTCAAGCCGCAGATAAAGACCGCGCCGCAGAAGAAGCCGGACACGAAGCCTTTCGCTACCGTGACTTATCACGGTTTCGCGGATTTCACAACCACGGTCGGCGACACGGTCATCGTCTTCTCGCCGAGCACGTCGCCGGCGCCCGTGGCACGTCCCGCGACCACGATCAAAGGCGACGCTACACTTCGACCGGACGACGGCGTGGCGGTGTTGAAGATTCGGCCTACGGCCGTGATGAATCACGCGAAAACCGATCTGCCTCATCAAAAAGATCGGAAGCACGCGGATGATCAGCTGCTGAGCGTTATCAATCGCGGAAACATTCAGCCTAGCGTCGTCGAGGAAACCGAAGCCGAATCGTCCACCACGTCCACGGAACCGTTACTGCTGGTACCCGACGTCCAAACCGGATCGTTGAAACCGACGGGTCTTCTGAAAATTATCGACTCCACGACGTCACTGGCTGGAACCACGACTCATTACAAGAGTCTCATTTACGGCACGTACATTGGCACGAACTACGCGCAAATAATTCACACGTCATCGAATGTGTATTTCTTTCCGGATGAAGCGACCGTGACGTACGGAGCGGACGACACTACTGTGGAATACGGCACGACCGGAACGGAATCTGACGAGCAGGACGCCGTCGAAGCGTTGCCTTCTACCACTCCGACAACGATCGGCGAAGAGAATGAAATGAACGAACTGAGCACACCATTGGAAGACACAACAGACAGTGTCCTGACGACCATCAAAGACATTTTGGAAAGCGCGAGAAGAGTACTGGAAACGACGGAATCGGTGATGCCGACTTTGGAGGACGAAATTCCGAATGACATCGTGTCTTCGGGAGATCACCGAGGTCGTGGCATGAAAAACGGTTCTCCGCAAAATAAGTTACAAGCCGACAGACACAAGTCACACGATTCGGATAATGCGAAAGAGAAAGTGATGGCTACTAAAAAATTAGTGCTACCGTCTACCGTGTACAAAACGTTCACGTATTTCACAACTTTCTTCATTCCGGGCGACAACCATCAGACCACGACTTCGATTCGCTCTCGAGAAGTGATGTCTTCCGATGTGATATTCGTTACGGAATTAATTCGACCTACTTCGACCGACGGTTCGATCCGTCCTACTTCGTCGCGAAGAAAAACGCCGACTTTGCTCGGCGAAGTCGAGGAGGAGCAGACTACCAAGCAGGATGAAGAAATTGAATTGATCTTCAAGACCTTGTACACAACGTACACGTATTTAACAACATTCTTCCAAGAAAATACATCGAGCGTATCCAGTCGACAGGTTGTCGAGACCAACGTTATCACGCAGACCGTCGGACCAAACGGCGTTTCTGCCGTTGTGGCCGGCCTCTTCGACAAGGACGAGTCCGTGTTGATATCGCCAACGACGATATCGCAGAATATCTTGCCGTCCGTAACAAACGCCCGAACTCCCGAAGAATTTAACAAGGGAACGGAGCCGATTTATCTCGACGAAACGACGGAAGACAGTTTGACCACTTTCCAGCAGCCAGACACCACTTCGACGGATTCTGTCACAACTGACGACGATTTCGAGACGTCAGACGGATGGACTACTGATTTAGAACCGAGTCCGACTCCAGCTATGGCGAGCGAAGCGGTGAGAGAACAGGTGAAGACGTATTACACGACTTACACGTACTTCACTACCATTTTCGTCGATGACGAAACGGAGATCGAGACGCGAACCGAAGTTTTTACGAACGTGGTTACCGAAACCATTACACCTACGAAGGTTCAGTCACAAGAAACGACTCAACTCACGACACCGAAATCTGTCGATAGTAAACCTGCTGTGCCTCCGGAGATCTTAGCTTATCTGGAAGCTCTTCAGCGTAAAAAATCTCAGGAAGAGGCGCTCTCACAAAGCAAGAAGATTCAACCCAACGTCGATCAAACGACGCGCAATGAAGCTACAACCATGACCGAAGGCAACACCGAGCAAACGACAGAAGTGCCTACCACACTCGAGGATCAACCTGTTACCGAACGTCTGTTTCGCGACTTTCAAGTGGGCGCTCAAGTGACGCCTCATCCTCCGGCTGACGAAGTGGAAGTTATCGGCTCCATGATAACGGACGTCGTGTCTTCCTCCAGTTCCGGTGGCGGCACTGTACTGGATGTGATGGACAAAAGAAATATCGTTCCCGAAGATCAGGAATTATCGGAATCCAACAATCACGAAGTTGAACCAGCACCGACGTTGCTTCTGCAAACCAGTTACACGACCTTCACGTACTTCACGACGATGTACAAAGGCGATCAGACGAATGTCGCGAGTCGATTGGAAACGGTTACGAATGTCGTCACGGAGACTTTGAGACCGTCTCCTTCCGTGGCGCCGGAACCGACGAGCGCGACGCCGGTAACGTATTTCACGACGTTTACTTACTGGACGACGTTCTACAAGGGTGGCGATACCATAACTACCAGCCGCGAAGAAACGGTCAGCAACGTCGTCACGCAGGGAATTTCGCCCTCGCCCACGGTAGAACTCGGTGTGGTGATGACGTACACGCCGACTTTGAATCCACCAGCGGAAGAGACGGACGAGAAAGAATCCAAAGCCACAGCGGACAACGAAGTTACACCTTTGAGCAGCGCCGTGCCCGAAAAATCCATCGCTGAAGACGCAAACGTATTATCGAAAGGAATCGTGACTGATCCTGATCGTCACAGCGTCGTGAACGCTTCGTCGATATCGCCCGAACCCACGACTTTCTACACGACGTTCACTTATTTCACCACGTCTTACATCGGAAACGAAACGATTCTGAATAGCAGACTGGAAACGGTGACCAGCGTCTCGATACCGAATATTGCGACGCAACAGGCAACAGGTCGCGCGATCGGCGGGCCCGTGTATCCGTCGATTCAAACACTGAGCACCGACGACAAGACGACTATATCGCCTTCCAAGGTAACTGAGACTCAAAAAACGGGTTTGATCTCCACGATAAGTTCGAGCAAAGTGCACCAAGGTACCACGACTCACTACACGACCGATATATACGGCACTTACATAGACGGATATTACGCGCAGGTGCAGGAGAGCTCGACGAGATTGGAAACGCCATCGTTGCCTTCCTCGTCGATAGCCACGCCAGTTCTTCCCACGGGCGTTTTATCGTTGAACAAAGGAAGCGTAATAGACGCCGACGAAGTAACTACTGTTTACTTTACAACTAAACAGATCGGCACGCTTCTCGACGGCGCGTACGCCAAAGTGATCGAACACACATCGAGCACGAAGATAGACGAAGAGCGAAAAGCGAGTATTCCACCCGCTCAGGGTCATCGAACCGGCCTTGTGCGTCTGATTCAAGGTCAAATTGAGAATAACGGAACCACCACGTTTTATCAATCGAAAGTTATCGGTACCAGCATTGAGGGAAGATACGCTCAGATTATCGAAAGTACTTCGAGCTTCTACGTGCCAAGCACAACGAGTATCTCGCCGACTTCTACTATACCTCCGAATCAATCGACGGGTATACCGGAAATCTCACCCTCTCCCGCTGTTATTCAATCTTCCCTGTCCGAAGACTCCACGGAATCCTCCGACGAGGAGGAGGATAGCGAACAAGACGAAGAAGACGACGAAGAAGATGAAGAAGGCGAGGATGGACAAAGTTCCAAGAAAAAATCACGTTTGACGTTCTCGACCAGAAAGAGAACCTTCACGCCGGTGATCAGACCGTTCGCATCCAGAAACAGACCGACCTTCAATCCGAAACGCAAAGGCGCGCAAGCTGCGACGACTATCACCAGAACGGATATAACTCCTACGATAACGGCTACTTTAGCCGGCAAAGGCAACAGATTCACGTCGCAACGTCGCGTAACATCGCCCGTCGGACCGTACTCGACATTGTCTTCGTCGAGTTCACGAAGATTTCCAGGCAGACGAACCGCTACCACGACAAGCTCGTTTAGCACGACGTTCTCGAACACTCGAGGAAGAACACCTTCGAGAATAAGCCCGTCGTCCGTGTCAAGCAGACGCGGTCCGACATCGACGATAAGAGGATCCTCCAGGAGTCCGACTCGCGTCTCGAGTTCCGCATTTCCCGTCGTCTCTTCGAGATATCGAACGGGTATCCGACCGTCGTCGACGTTACTGAGAGGACAGTCCAGCACGACCGTCAAGCACGACGATCAGGAAAACGACGCCAACGAGTTCACCACAACCATGCTCGTCACCGACGAAACGCCGTTCACCGAATCTTTGGACGGTGAGACTGTCACCACTCCTTTGCAAACCACGACGGAATCATCGAGAAGATCGACGAATCCACTCTTGAGATTCCGAAGACCGATAAATTTGAACGGCAACGGTAGATCGGTAACTACACCGAGACCAACGACGACCACGACTCCGAGACGATCGAGCAATCTGAACAGGCCGAGCGCGCCGACGGTTCCCAGAGTGACTAATGGCCGAACGAACAGCAGAGCGACTCCTCCGGTGTCGACGAGAACACGACCGAGTAACACGGGTTTGTTTCCACCGCGTGGATTTCTCGGAAGGAAACAAGAAGTAGCTACCGAAGAACCAACCGAAACAACTGAGGCAAACGAAGAAGACGAGAGCTTTGAAGACGAACCCGTTGAGGAAATATCTGACAACGATTACGAGGGATCGGAACACGAAGACAGAAGATCGAACGTTAATCGACGTTCTGGAAAATCGGTCGGGCCCGTTGTACAGATCCGACCTTTCGGAACTAGAAGAAGAGTTCGTCGTCAAGCTAGTCAATTGAGAATGTACAGCAGTCGCTTTCGTCGACCCGCTCAGTCTTCGTCTCCCGCAAAAGCCGAAGAGAGATCTGATTCGCTAGACACTGTAACGAATAAAGAAGACAGCGTAAAGACAAAACCTATCGCTCGATATAGCAATAATCGCACGCGAAGTTTGACGCCGTCGCAGTTGCAGCAAAAGGCATCTAACACTCCGGATCAATCATCGGCGGAGACGATGGAGTCGCCGAGTCAGCAGAAACCCCGAACCAACAGGCCGAATCAATCCAACGGGAATAGAAACGGCAACTCTGTCAGAATAAAACCGTCACCGACTTCGAGCAACGGCAGACAATTCACATTAAGAGAAAAAGATTCGAATAGATCCGGATACAAGAGACCGACTTCCGGTTCAACGAGAACAAACGGCAGATCCACCAGCAAATCGACCGATAACGGGAGAGTGAGACCGCCGAGATTGCGAAATCCATCAAAATCGACCGAATCTCCGTCAAATCGAAGAGTACCGCCGTCTCGTTCGTCCTCGAGATCGACAAACGGAAGAAATGGCAGAAGAGGTTCCACGAGAGGCAGAGGATCTCACGAGGATATTCGAGAGGCGCCCACGGTATATCCGAACTTCGACGGCACCATAACTGTGACGCATTACGTGCCGACGGAGGTGACAATTCCAGTGGTGAACAATGGCGTCACGGAACATCGAAACATCATAACGGCGCAACCTAGCACCGAGGTACTCGGGCCTTCTCAGTACAGCACGGTAACAACCGGAGATGGAAAACCGCTCGTAGTAATCGTTAGCGAAGTCACGGGCACGAATATCCAAGGGCAAGCCGAAGTCACGCGATTTTTGCTTCACGAGACACCCACCACTCGTATATCGCACACTCTCACGAGTTACGCCGGCCGTCGCGTCTCTCAATCGGTTATCGTGCCCACAACAGTATACTCCGTGGAGAACATAGTTTCCACGGTACAGCCAACCCTGTCTGGCAACGCTCCTCTCGCCAATATTCTCTTATCGCAATTACTTCTGGGCCAGTTAGGCCCGAATCCATTGCTGCAGCCACAAGCTACACCCTCCACACAATATAACACACGCACCACTTCCTATATTACTACAATAACGAAGCATCAGAGCACTGTAATTCCTCTCACTTTCCGCGGAAAAGAAATTCTGACGACTCTGGTCGACTCGTCGACCGATGTCGTCACCGCGACGGAATTCGTCACGGACACCGTTGTGGTAACACCGACGGCCGCTATACCGGCGGCGAATCTGAATTCTCTCTTGCTGCTGCTTCAACAACCGCAGACACAGCCGCAGAACACGAATCCGCTGCTTGATCCTTTGTTCGCGGCCGCTCCGTTTACGCAGAGCAACACTCTGCCGGGAGAAGTCGAGAGGAGACATCAACCGGCCGATTCCGACTACAGACACGATAGTTACGAATATTCCGACGAAGACGAGGTTGAAGATTACAAAAAGTCGTCGAGATCGCGCGTAGGCGGACGTGCGAAAGCGAACGACAAGAAAAAGGATCTCAAAGGAGTCACTGCAGCGGCTTCGAAGGTCGAATCCAGCGTCGTCACGCTCTACGTTTCCGGCCGCAGACCCGGAGAATTTAGCACAGTTCTGAGTACTGTAAAAATCGGCGATTCCGCCACCGCGTCCAGAAGACGCAGAGACACTTCGGACGGAGCGGTCGAGGTGCGTCCCTCCGTACCGCCGTCGTTGCACGCCGGACCGGCGGCCGTCGCCATTTTAGCGGGAAGCGAGGATACCATTGACGCACACGCACCGACAGAAAGTCTCGAGAGCGTAGTGGGTGACGTCGGACGGCACATTTCCACGTCCATCTACACATAATCTCGTCCTTTTGCCTCGAGAAACTTCCCTTCCATTCCTCGCCTACTTTCCTCTCACACATTCTTATATATCACACAAGTCCGTAATTTCATCGAACCCACTTAGAATCGCCAGAGATTAATCGTCTTTCCTGAATCTCTTCCATCGCGGAGAGCGTCGGTCTTTTTTACAGGCATACATAGTGGGAAAAACGAGCAACACAGATGAAAAATGAAAATTAAAGTTGCTACGTTATGTAATATAGACACACAAGATCTCGAGACTGTCAAGATTCTTTTCCGCCAAGGAAAAGATCGGCAGCTTCGATGAAAACGAGAGGCCGTCCGCAAGGACGACCGACTCCACGTACGTTTTATTCAATCGCGCTCTCTTTCTCTCTCTCTCTCTCTCCTAATCCTCTCTCGAATCTCTTTTATTTCCTTCTGAAAAACGTTTTTTTCCCCCTTTTCGAGCATCATCCTACATTTTCTCCTACTAACACAGCCTCGATTTGCCGCCGCACGCGCGCCCACACGACAAAATCTCAGACAGGGTACTCTTCCGTCTTTCGCCGACAACATCATCACAGAAAAAAAAAAAAAAAAAACAAAACACGTCGTGCGTCAACCGGGTGATATCACTAAAACGCAAAAAGTGAAGCAAAATCCATTCGAACAAAAAAGTTATTACGAAAAAAAAACAAACAAACAAACAAAAAAAAACGAAAACACGAGACAGCGACGTCATTTAACGTCATTGAACAAATTAACGCATAACGAAAAGCATCCTCGACAAGATTTTATCACTTTGCATCATCATGTAGACTGATACAGATCTCGGAATAAACTTAAATACGAGAATAACGCGTTGAAACAAACAAGCGGGAACGTCGCCTTTGCAGGTGATTTCTATGATGAGTCGGTGCAATACGGAGACACGAGCGTCGAACGCAACAGAGACGGCACCGTCGCGTGGCCCGCGAACGAGGATTTTAATATCAGAAGACTCGACGAGTCTACCGACGACGAATCTCTCGAGGAGGCGCTACGGAAACGAGTCAGAGTTCGAGTACCCGTGGAGCGTGGCAGAAGCGCCAGGCAACACAAACTCACCGTCGTCAGACGCAGACCTTTGACATCTCGCACCGAGGCTCTGACGTACTCGACCATCACGCACGCACCGCGAAGAATCGTAGTTACGCGTGTACGCACTTTCGGATCGGATAGATCGATCTATCCGACCGACGTTACGGACCCGACGAGCTATCAGACCACCACCGGCAAGCACAAAGTGACGATAACGAGACGCAGAAAACTTTTGACTACACCGACCACGCCGACGACGAATAAAGTCAGAGTGACCAGAAAAAAATTAGTCGCGGTGCGACCGATACTGCCGACACCGACTTTCGCGATTATTACCGCTGGATTTTTCACCGCTTCTTCTTCCGAATACGACGAATACTCAGACGAAGAAGACGAAAAAGACGAAAGAGACGAAGAGAGAGATCCTTCCGTTGTCACGCCCAGTCTCGAAGTAACACCGAATCTTATTGACAGCAAACCAGACGAGGAGACGAGTTTTGCGTTGACGGACGCCAGTTCTATCGTGTCTCAGGAAAGCACGTCAAACACGCCGGTGATCATTACCGATCATTTCTTCCTTCCTCCGTCCGACGACGAGGAAGAGTACGAGGACGATTACGACGACGAGACTACGACCGAAAATGTTGAAAAAATTACGATTCCGATGAAAGACGTGGTCTCGACAACCGAAGCGATTTCGCCGAAAGACGAAGACAACGTTGTCTCTACCAAGAGCGACTCTGAAACGCAGACGGAAAGTGACGATTTTATGACGACAACGCCAATTAGTCGAAGTACGTCGGAAGAAGAGGCAAAGACGGATAAAATACACGATAACGCACCGATAAGTGTAACGGAGTCGGTCGATATCGCTGTGCAAGACAACAACACTAGCACAGAGGAATCTACTACGAAACTATTGGATGAAAATGTAACAACTACCGAATTTACCTCTGTCGAAGAAAACAATACCGACAAATCGATCATAAAAGATGACACGACTGTAGCCGACGAACTCGACGAATCCACCGAATCTCCGAATCTTTCCGAAAAGAAAATCACTACGATATCTGTCGCAACGAAAGAGGATATTTCATCCGTCACCGACATAACGCTCGGAGCAAAAGATAAGGAAGAAGAAAAAACGGAAGCTCCTGAAGACTCTACAGAGCGCGGTGTACAGAGCACGCCGGAAACGATCGAGCAAACTGCAGAAGAAATATTACCGGTGCAACCGGAAATTAAAATCGCTTCCAATTCAACCCAGATCTCTCCCGTCGAAACGGTTTCCTTGTTTAGTGTCACAATCGCGCCGAGTTTCGAAAGCGTAATACCTCTAGAAACTGCGAAATCGTCGATGAGCGATCGCGATACGCCTCGTACCGATAATCTCGATGACTCGTACATACCCAGCGTGATACCCCTCGGCGCGAATTATTCACACGAAGTCGTAAAATCGTCGATCGCCGGAACCTCCGTGTCCGAGACCACCCCCGTGAAAAAAGTCACGACCAAGATCGCGTCGCCGACGCCGGAGGAGATCGAGGCCGGACTAGCGGACGATCTCTACCTGTCGCTGTCTCGCCTCGATTTCCCCGAGATCTTGCCGTCCAAGCCGGCTATTAAATCTGAACCGGAGACGAAATTCACGCCGTATCTCGCGCTTGAGCCCAGCACGAGCGTCTATTACACAGAGACGGTAGTGACGTCGACGCGATTAAGAACATACACGTACGTGGTGACGCAACTTAACGGACTGGAGACTAAAGTGACATCGTCGACGACAGTACGACCGAGAGTGACGACACTTACGCTGACGGTGCCCGTCACGGTGACTGTCACTCCTACCGTGGAGTCGTCAGCCAACGTCATATCGTCTGTGTATAATCCAGTATCTGTTATCGGTGAGTAGCTCTTTTGCCCATCTGAGGCTCTTTCTTCGCGATGATCACACCGTGCAACGTTGTGACGTTTAAAAGCGCGTATACGTGGGAAATATATCGTGTAAAAATATTTTTTTAAAGAGATGAAAAGAATAACAAAACTAAATGAAAAGAGTCGCTAACGTTGAATGCATACGGTGATCATCGTGCAATACAATCCTTAGACTAATAAACTGTTTTCGCTATAGATTTCCTGATTCTCGATTACGTGAATTCGGCTAGACTCGTACAAAATGGATTTATTGTATTGGACTTGTATAAAATATACTCTGTGTGAATTGGCTTCTGTGGTATTCTAAATTTATCCTGTACATTACGATCCTGTATGAAATGTACATATTGTATATGACAAAATTGTATATGTTCTTGTACATATTTAAATTTGCGTTGATTTATTTATATAATATATATATATACACATATATATTATATGAATACGTATAATTCGTAAAATTATAGAATTTTTCTCTGTGTAAAAAGTTCTTTGTAATTCAAATTATGTGGCTCTCCTTTTTCTCTTAATATATTTATATACATTGTTTATTGTAAATATTAGACGAATAATAGATGACGTATAATTTTCTCCGATAGTGTTTCTCACAGTGAGAAATTTTTTTTCATCATTTTTTCTGACAAACATATGTAATTTACTTTACAAAAAAAACGTTATTGCGAAGTAATTTTACTTATGGAATCATAACGACAGGAGGGTACGAAACGAAAGATGAAGAAGAGGGACGCAGATTCAATCTGGCGACCCGCGTAATGTCAAACGGTGTGGAAGTTATCGTCGCCGGGCCGACTCCGGCTCTAAGATGGGAAAATTCGAATCCCCAACCTACCCTCACGTTGTCGGACGCGGTGGTCATGCTCCTCCCGCAGGATAAGCCTAACGAGTTTGTCACGAAGACTTGCACAACAACTTTCACATATCTCAACACGATCACTAAGGATGGAACGACTACCATCACCACGGAACAGCAGGTGCTTACGCAAACGCGCGCGCACGCGTTTGTACATTAATTGATTTCTGAATAAAATTATTAACTCTGATGAAATAACTCGTTTTACATTAGAATTTCTTAATATAGCAATAATTTCTAATTTAAAAACTTTGTAACTGCTTAACGAGATAATTAATTAAAGTATATTGTACAGTGATAAATTTTGTTCTATTGTTGATTTTGTTTTTCTCTAGGTTGTAGCGAATACAGCGACGGAGGAGCGACACAGAAAACCCGGTTCCGAGACTGCAGCCGTGACTCTGGAAGCATCGCCGACTTTACGCACCGAAGTGTTTAAAACAACTTATACGTATCTGACGTTGAACACGGATCATCCGGATGTAAACGACGCGTTGGAAAGTAGCACGAAAGTTATAACAAATACTGTGACCGCGCCACAGCATTACCTAGATATGATTCTCGAGCCGTCAGAAGCACCGCGACCGGAAACAAATACATACCTCAGTACCAGAGTGTTGGAAAAGACATTTATGGAAGAAGGTCGAACGAAAATAGAAACGATCAGCGATACAATCACTCAGGTTTTTACTCGTTATCTTCTACACATTTTTATCAATCCGTCTCGGTGTTGTGTAATTTTTTTTTTTAATCATTTTTCCAGCTAATAGTTACGGAATCGGCTCCTCCGCCACGACCGACCAGTGTGACAACCACTTTGACTGCGTTGGACAACACCGACGGTAGTGTGACGGACATTACTAAGACGTATTATATCACTTACACGTATTTCAATACATTCTTGGAGAAAGGCAGCACGGTGGTTCGCACGAACATAGCCACATCGACCGACGTGGTATTGGAGAAAGTACCGGTAAGAAAAACGACTATGAAAACTGTTCCAATTAATTCTACACCGGAGCCAATACAGATCTTCGCCACCAAAACGTATCTCACTACCTTCACTTACTTCACAACGTTGCTGCAGGTATTTACACAATTTTAATAAGACGTAGCGACGTTATATTCGAATACGCTTAATATTGTTTTTTTTACCAGGCCGGTCCGGATGGAGAAACGTCAACGACTGTGACTTCCCGATCGCATATCGTCGAAAATGTCGTGACGGAATCGATAGCCCCGAGTTTGTTAGACGCGGGTTACATGAGCGCCTTGTTAACGACCGCGCATCATTCCGATCCGGTGAAAAACGTCGTCACAGGTTCGACGATCATTTTCTTCGACGAGGAAGATCAGATCGATCCAACGTCAACCACCGGTCTTCCGGAATCGACTTCCGTTCCGGAAACAACGAAACACGAAAAGAGTTCCGCGAGCGTGACAACTACCACGTCGACGGAAACATCTTTGTCCGACAACACCGACAGTCCCGATGTAAAGCCAACAGAATCAATTAACAAAAAGGTATGTTTTTTTGTTTTTACGTTCGCTTTTAAATAAATGCGGTAACGGAAAATATCTTTGCGTCTTTTTGTACAGGATAACAACAGCACTGCAGTATCGAATGATGAATCGCAAGACAAACGACCCGGTTCTCAGTCCGGAGATGATAACCAAGTCAGCAATCTTCTCAGTTTGAGTTCCTTGGGCATAAATAGCCTGTCTGCTCTGGGACCGGTGATTACGGCGATGGCTGGATTGTTGCAAGGAAAACCTACGGCCAATCGTAGAAATGACACCGCACCATTGACAGAAACTCAGGAAACCACGAAGCAGAGATCGCCGATCTACATACCTGTTGCGGAATTTGTTGACGGCGACATAGAAACTGCCGAGAGTCAACACATCGGTAAAATTCTTGATAATAATAATTATTATTTTATTGCATGTCAACATAAGTAGAATAAAATTTTTTTTTCGCACAATGATAATTACACAAATGTTCTGCGTAATTTTATTTGATTTGAACGTCGCTACTTTTTTCAGCTGCTCATCTGGCGAATCTCAATCATAATTACATTCCCGAGACACGTCACAAAGTGACGAGCAGTCTCGCCGATGGCATACCGATATCTCCGGGTGAAATAATCACCGCGAACAGCGACGTTATCATTGGAAAGCCCGGCAAAATGGCGCCGAGACCGCCGCAGACATTTTTAAAGGAGGAAGAGCACATCGGCATGAAACCTCCGCCTATGCCGGTGCCGAACATTCCGGTGCATCCCGTGTTGGAAGTTTTGGAGGACGATCGTGATGACGCGCAAGCTCAGTCGACCGTGCAAGGACCGCAGGTGCAAATCTTACCAGCTCATCAAGTGTACGAGGAACACTTGAAGATACCAGCTTCGATTCCCCTCGATGCGAATCATTCACCGTCTTCCAAACAGTCTCAAAAATTACTTCCCGTTCAGTCGGCGCCGCCGCCGCCTAAAAGAATCGTATCGAAACAAGATATTCTTGAAAACGATCCTTTGCTAAAGCCACCCGACAGACTCAATGTGGAACAATATGCAAATCCTAATATAAATCACAAGATTCCGGAATGGAATGCGGAAAAATACAGAAGACCCTGGAGCGCCAAAGATCCTTTAACGGCGCCGTTGCCGCCTGCGAGATTCGACGAGGTAAATTTATTTTTTTGCATCATTCATACGTATGATATGTAATTTTTTGCGCTGTACATTTATAACAATATAATTTCTGTCAAGATTCATCCGAGCAAACCGATTGAAAAACCACGTCCGACTATATTATCGCCGGAGGAGCAAAAACAATCGCCGTGGGCGCAAAAAGATCCATTGTTACCGGACAGTTCTGTTATCATTCAGAGCTCGGAAACGAAACCGCTTCTTAGCGAGCCGATAATTCATCAAGTTCCGCATGTTATCGACAGATCTACGGGGCAACCTTTGCTAGTCAATATTCAACCGAGTCAAGTAGCAAACGTTGTGATTCCTCAGGGCGGTACGCAGGCTCTCATTTTCGGAGACACTAATGAACCTCACATTAGCGGTCAATATTTCGACGATCCTTCACCTTATCCGGAACCCGAAACTGGACCGGGTTTTGTCGGTATTCAAAAGGTGTGCATAAAAGTTTAATGTCCGTTTAATTATTTTTCTATATATACCGTTTGTTTTATAGAGATTAAAATTATATTTATATTGTGTGTGTAGGTTGAAGATTTGCCTCAGTATTTAAACGAGAAAAATCCAACCGAGTACATGGTTCCGCCATCGCCTCCCACCAGCTTAAAACCCACTTCCTTGAAACCAGGTATTTCCAGTCGTCCGCACGCTGTTCTGTTGTCACCCGTGCGCGGAAGACCGCAAGAAGCGTCGGAAACATCAGTATTACGACCCGAGAAGAGACCTTCGGAAATTCATCTGATCAAACGACCCGACGAATCCGGAAGCTCCAGTCAAGTTCATACCGAAATTCTTGTGCATCACAAGCCGGAGACGGTAAACATTCGACCGCAATCTATTTCTCACTCATCTGGACATTCTCATCCCGTTCTTCAACAAGTTCCGCCAAGACGTGCGGAAGTTACGGCACCGACCGAAGTTCCGCATCGCTACATATTTCTCGGCAAGCCGGATTCCGGGAACGAGATAGCGCTGAACGCCAAGAAACCGATGAGATACGCGCTCAACAATCGACAGAGGCCACGACCCGTCTTGAGACCGACGACCAGTCGACCTCTGGACAGATACGTCTTTGTTGAGCGACCAACTGGATATCCTCCGGGAAGAAAACCTCCTTATTCTATATCACAGAGACCGCCGACGAAGACGCAAAACAATTTCGCGTTGCCGCATCGTCCTCCTATGACTTCTCAGCCTTATCAGGAACCTACTCGGACGCCGCCTAAGCAGTTCTCTCTTCAGATCGATCATCAGAGCAGACCTTCGCATATTTATTCCGACAAAACAGGCGCGAGCAATATCGCAACGACGAATTTGCAAACTGAACAGAGCGATCACATACCTACCGGAGCTGTCGAATATCACAATCCGTTACATCCGAATCCACTGTCGGAAGAAAACAAGCATTTGCAAGTAACAGGAGATAATTCTGACAAATGGCCGACGAATACACGAACGGAACAGACGTTGTTAGATTCCGACATTGACGCGTCGGAATATCAGAATCATTACGCGGGAAATCACAGCCAGAAGTTCAATAGCCAAAATACGAAGAACACGATGGATTCCGCGTATGTCAATCAAACCTTGAAATCGCCACACGGATCGGTTGTTTCCATCAATACGGTCGTGAGCAAACCACTGGAAGTCGATCAGGAACACGGTGTCAATTTTAAACACGATTCAGTTTTGAGTGTCGCCGGTAAGCCGTTGTTACAAGGACCTTACAGCGCCGATCCTTACAACACAAGACCTTACGAATTACCCGTGGTGCAAGGCAAGCCGTTTGGTGTTTACAACGGTTACGTGGACTCGATTACTCCTTACGGTTACAAACGAAAGGAAGGCAAACCCGATTACGAGATAGTTCACGGTATACCGGCTCCTTACAACGAGGAGACAAAACCGCCGATGAAAAAAACTCAAGACGGACAAGTTACGACGATAAATTCGCTTGAACGGGATGACACTATCGATTTGAAACCGCCAGCGATTATACCTCACTTCGGCGCTGAGGCAGACAGACCTTTGATGGGAAGACCTTTCTCCAGACCCGATTCAAGACCCGTTCTGCACGTTAAACCGGAAATATTGACGAAACCGCCGATTAAATTCGAAGTCAGAGTACCCGAGTACGGTATGAAACTTCCGGAAAATGTCAAACCGAATATCGCGAAAATTTTCGTCAATCAAACATTGAATCACGAAGTAAAAACGAATCTTCAGAAGTGGAATACAGGCGTTGCGGCCCCAAATACCGTAAAGTCTCAGCACAAAATATCGGCGGAACATGATTTCCAAGTGAAACCGATCGAAAACAAAAACGGCACGATATCTCGTCCGATTAATAATAATAACAAGCGTCCGAGCGTCGTTCGACCGGAACACGGAACATTTACCAGAGTCCATCCGGAATATCCTCACATCCTGACGAAACCAAAGCCTCAAGTGCCCGATCCGGTGATCATTTCCAGCGATTCCGCGAGCATGGAAACGCACAGTCGTCCGAACATCAAATTTTCCATGTCGGTCGACGCTACGGGGGAGGAAGTGGACAGTAAAACGCAAACCGAGAGGCCGCCCAGCATGCTGGTCACGAAAAACAATTTGTCGCAGAACAAACAGACCGACGAAATTCTCGATACGGCGCACCAGATGAACTTTGCCTCTTCGGATTCTCAAAACAAGCCAGATGGAAAAACAAGACCGATTGATGTTAAAGAAGTAAACGTTCCCTCCAGAAACATAATGCCGCCGCCTTTGAGTGTGACAGTTGAACCGAACCAATCAAATAAAAACGAACAAGAAGGTCTTAAACCTCCGCCGCCGCCGCCGTCGAGCGACGTGTTCGGATTGTCGCCACCACCGATAGACATTACTACTACTCACGTGCCGATAGAAGACAGATTCGCATTGGTGACAAACAATGTGTCGGGTTTGAAGCCGCCGAAATACATACCTCTGAAAGAATCGACAACGCCCGCTCTGCCCAGCACGAACATGGTTCCACCGAGTCCGAGACCGCCACTCACAAGACCTTTCCTCGTGGAATTGCTGTCGCAGGTGAGATTTAA
>QVNV01002995.1:0-25271 GCA_014825455.1 Pseudomyrmex pallidus
AGCATTCTATATGATTTAGAATTGAAATTTCAATTCAAAAAACTCACTTGTAAAAATTTTTACACGTTAACACGTATATATATATATATATATATATACACGAATAATTCTGCAAAACATCCTGCAACCGGCTCTTATGATCGTATTAATATATTCATTAGTTTTAAAAATTGACTTTATTCCAACAATCGGATTACTAAAGACACAAGTCTTAGGACTATTTTGTTGTTATGTATATATGTGCTTTTCGTCAGTCTCGCAGCTTGAGAATTCACACGTATTGTACGAATCTAACATAGATATTATAGGTATAGGAAAGCCATTGTCAAGGCATACGATCCCATTCTCAAGGCATACCACATGTTGTGAAACCTCAGGCCGAAAATTACCGAAATCCTACCGACGAAATCCTACGGCTCCTTTCACGTAGGCCCGTAATGTGATCGTATACATCTCTAATGATGCTGCAAACTATGAATATTTCGAGACCCTTCGCACGAACGACAACAACCCAAACAACACAAGTCAAATATTTTTCTTTACTTGACAGCAATTCCATTTTTCTTGCGAGAAGACACAATTTTTTCTTTTTTTTTTTTAGCAAACTTTTGTGAAAACTCTCTATTTAAAAAAAAATTTTACAGAGAGTATTATCTTGTTCACAGCATCTTTACGCGATGTAGCGACCGTGAGAAAGTGAGTACCATGTAGTCGCGCATGTTAAGTAGCTGCAATTAATTACTCTCGATCATCGTCAGACGTTATAGTCCTATTCGGAAAACCCGCGTCGACCTAATCGCTGCCACTTTATTTAATCGAATAAAGAAAGGGCTCGCGTGCGCTCTAGGTCCCGAATTCCTGGTGCGCGACATGGTATTCGCATTACGAAAGACCGGGTCTGGCTTTCTGACCACCCGAGAGTAGCAAGTGTGTGCAGAGGTTACAGTTAAGGTGGCCTGTTAAGGGCGGAAGGGTTGGCAGAACTCATTCGAGAGTACGAGTGGAATATGAGAGACCGACACAAGGGCGGGAGAACAAAAGCGTTGTGCTTTTGCCCAACAAAGAGTAGACCACCCTCGTATGTGTATGCGTGTTATACTTCCTGCGCTGTTCGCTTACTTTACATATATATTGCGATCGCTACGCCACTTAATGTTTACGCAATGGCACAGTCGTAAGTAAGAAAATTTTTTATTTTTAACGCGAAGTCAAACGCAAAAATGACAAACATGTTACGTAGAAAACGAATAAATGCAGTTTGTTAGTGAACGAAACGTTTCTTACGTTCTACCTTGATTAGTGACGCTTAGAAGTAAACTTGTATGGTCAGGTGAGGGTTGTTAGAAAAGAGAGAATACGTGGGATGCGAAAGCGCGGAGGTCCTCGGACATGCGGCTTGTCCGTGCGGAGAAAGAGAAGGTTTACGAGAAATGCGGCCACCGCAACACACGCGGTGGCCGAGACCAAACCAAACCAAAGATTAATGTACTACACTTACTGGGGCAATTTGCGCCAAGTGTCGGCTGTAGAACTGGGTATACCTCGAGTTCTAGAGGTAGATTTGTTCCACGAGCATCCGCGCGGAGAAAGGGAGATCCCCTCCGCGTCTCTCTTCCCGTCTACGAAAAGTAACTCGAAAGGAAAGTTTCGAATCTGTGAGAAAAAAATGGAGGCAAATGATAAAACTTCTTGTAAGAAACTTGCAAATTTCGCTGTAATGAATGCAACACACAATTGCAGTCGAAACTTTATCACCACGGTGATTTGCTCTTGTCAAATTGCTATAGCGTTTTCCGTTTCGGTTCGGCTGCAAATCGAAAATTCGATCCGATAATCCGCCAATTAACATCCGCCAGATAAATGAATAATCACCGGCGCGGAGAGCGCATCTAGTTTCTGCTCCGGCGTATAACAGGCGGAGGGGGTGGGCGGGATATAAGCAAATTAAATATGCATAATTAAAACGAAATAGCGACGGGTGAAACGTCGCTCGTGCGGTTCTGGCTGGCTCGAATCAGAGGGAAGAGGACTTAAGGCAAGGAACATTCTCGTAGCAACATCTGGCCGCTATGAAGTATAAAGAGGCATGCGATATCATCCGCAGTGAATGCTTAATTAAAACCTCAGACTCCTCAGCCACGGAGTTCCCCTTAGTCGTGCGCTAATCGCAAGAACCGTCGTTGCTGTTCAACACAAACCACCTCACCTTTACGTACGGGGTATCTCTTCGCGGTGACAATCTCTTCCTTCGCGTCACGAATGAATTTTATCCATTAACAATCGTAAATATGTCGCAATATTAATTTTAGTAACAAATACGATCGTGCAAAATTATCAGAGAAATACTTAAATGCGAAAGCTACGAATTAAATTGTTTTTTTTTTTAAGTCACATGTAAAACATAAGCATGTTCGACGTCTATCTGAGCTCAATAACTTTGTCAAACTGGATTTTAATGTCGAAAACAAATATATGTCTCCTTTTTTTTCTATTTTAGAAAATTTAATTTCTATAATTATTTTTTTTAATTACAAATGTCATCGTATTTTACAGTCAAATAACAATTTAAAGAATCTTCGCACAAAGCAATTTGGTAAACGACAGGAAAGACGAATTTTATAAGAAGCGGTAGTGAAAGTAGACGCGTCATAGCATTTCCGGTGGCCGTCCAGAGTGGGATGAGAGAAAATTTCACTTGGACCGTCTAACGAGTTCGCTTTTACCCCAGACGACGGGGAAGAAAAAGTTGGGAAAAGGGTCGGTGGGGAGTAGAGTTTCAGATACGAAAAGCGAGCCTCTCCAGTGGAGCAAGGGCGCCAAAGACCGTTTCAGTGAGGCGGGAGATTGACAGGTCGAACCCCACTCGTAGACTCGTGCCGGTTGCCATGCTAAAATGGTGATGAAAGATGGTTCACTTTTAATGGCGCCACTTCTATAGTGTACTTCTTTGGACTAATAATAACAACTCGACGGAACGATGAAACCATAACCTGGTCAATGTCAAGTGTGATTTCCGGATCTCTTGTAAAATATGTGTTGGCTAAATTTTTATATATAACGTAACAAAGATGCATTATAATGACGCATTTAATTTATGTAATTCATTACGACGTTATATTAAATCACAACGAGATGAATATTCAAATTATTGTAAAGACGCAGTTGGCGAGACAGATATGCGTTTTTCGTGCCACCCGATAGCGCATACATCATCGCGTCGTCGTGGGAGAAACAGGCAGCGTCAATATATATGCAAACGCCGATATAACGATCTATCGGTACGTACCTAAATATACAAAGCACGAGGACGAACGTGGGAGAAAAAAGCGACGGCGCAAAAAAACCGGAAAAAAAGAGAAAGAGAAAAGAGAGAGAGAGAGAGAGAGAGATGTGGATGCGCGCAATATAGAAGAGAGAAAGAAGGAAAACTCTATTCTCCTTAATATAAAACTTCATTTCGCAATCGGCAGCAGCCGGAGGAGAAACGCGAAGATCCAACACACGCAGAAATTCCGCGGTCGTCACAAAAAAAGGGAGAAGCCACAGGAGAATCTTATTTTTCCGGCATTAAGCTTTTAGCGCATTGCCCTAAATAAGACAACTTTTTGTCCGCGACCAAGTTGTGCGCGTCATATATTTCACGAATAAAAAAAAGAAAACAGAATTTGGTTGACAAGGTTCCAAATATTCTCAAGCATTAAAAAAACACAATAATGCACTATTTCAAGATTATAATAAAAAATGTAAATCACAAAAGTTGAAAGTTATTGCCGCGCAATTCTTCGTTATCGAGAAATTGCACCTTACAGAGAGCAAAATAAAGAGGGTAAAATAAAAAGAATCGCCGAAGAAAGATAGCGCAGTCTCTTTTATCGCGCGAAACGCTCCTCCAACTGTGTCGATCAGAAAAGAGAGAGAGAGAGAGAAAAAAAAAGCGCGCACCTCTTTTCCTCTCTTTTTGAACTTTTCGTTCGTATATTTCGGGCCTTTCTTCCTATATGTTTTCGGGGTGCGTTTCGAAAGGAGGGGTCGGGCTGAACATCGGTGGCGCGAGCGAGGCGCGCGCGCGATGAAACTTTTAATAAATGGCAGAGTCGATATGAAGTATAGGACTTTGACATATCGTGTGTCAGTAATGTATAGTTAAATCTGGTGGCAGATGTGGAGGGTGTTCTCCATTCTCTCGTTTCTCTCTCTCTCTCTTTCTCTTCGATACCGCTCGCTCGACCTCTTTTACTCCTTCCGCCTTCGCGTTCGTCTCCTCTCGTGGCTATCCGCGCCCGCTTTGCGCTTCGGAATGGTTGGCACCCTCGCCGCCCCGCGGAAATTTCCTTCTAACCCACTGACGCAATTGAATATATTATTAATACGCGCGCGTGCGCAAATTCTTTGAGAGAAAGGAGGTATAGAAATTAAAATAATGTGTCAAATTAATATTAAGAGATTTTAATTAATTCAGCTTTTATCGGTTTCTTTTTTTATTATTTATTTTATCAACTTGTATTTTAAATATATTTGTTACTTAAATATTTATTTATTTATTCGCATTGTATCCTCTTTTTTTATTATTGAAGTTACAAGACGATTTGCATATAAAACTTTACGTTAAATATATTTGTAACATTTATATTTTTCTCATTTATATTCTTCCTGTGTGTGTTCCAACGTGATACGTTGGAAAGTTCTATTTATTTATTTTAACATCGTAACGCCGTATAAGTTACGTTAGATTTGATATTCTCACGCTAAGAGGGATCGATTGTAAACGATTTGCGGACCGCTCGATGAGGGTAGAGGAACAAATTTTTTTTTCTTCGGAAGCGACAGTGAACTTCTCAATCAAACTGCCTGTCTAAATGAAAGCTCCTCTACAAAGCGGATCAGGGTAATCTGTCATCAAAACTGCTCCGCAGCGAGCCGCCGCAATACTAATCAGCGCTCCCAGCAACTCTGACCGTTGTGTGTGTGTGTGTGTGTGTGTGTGTGTCAGGGAACAATAACAACACCGTTGTACGTTCAGTTCACAATTTCACTTTAGTTCACATTTGTGTAATATCCTATACTTATTTGCAGTCTCAATATAAATATAAGAATTTATATTTTATCGCATAAATAAATTATAATTAATATCTATATTTAAAATTTTTCTTGCACTATCGAATAATATCGCCACTGCGCATGCAGTTATAGATAAATAAATAATTAAATAAAAATTTTTGTATACTAAGTACATATCTGTAAAACTTTACTAAGAAGAAAAACACATGATCATATATTTATTTTAAATAATTTTCAAATAATTATACATTCCTCTCGCCAAACATTTTATTATTATCACACGATAATGCGAACAAATATTAGCGGATCAGATTCTCTGACAAATCCGATACGGGCGCGATTCAAAACACGTCAACGTCTCAACTGAAAAACTTGTTTTGACTTTCGCTATTTCAACGATGAATTTGAAGTGTATTATTCGACAGTTAATAAATACGTAATACTACGGTCTCGTACCTTGATCTGGACACTGCTCCATCGAAGGTGGAGGACCGCGTGGTCGAGCACGTGAGAAATTTCCCCACCACTTAGCGCAGCGCCGAACGACGCGCTCGCGCGTACCGCCCACAGTCGCGTCGGGTAACCGTAGCCGCCCAAACGGGCCTCGTGCTCGTCGGCACGAGAGTCGCCCGCTTGCACTCTCACGGCACGGATCTAGTCGTGTTGTACCCTGCTGGCTGTGTGCCCTCCGAGCCCTCCAAGGCCACCGTCGCCACGACAGGCCAGCCCGCCTACGTCGGCGGAGGGCCGTGCCTCACCGCTCGCGTTACCGCTTCACGATTGGTCGCTCCATTCCGGCGAGCGTAGTCACGTGACGGGGCCGCTGCCACATTAAAGGACGACTTCCACCTCGGTGCCCGAAGTGGACTCCCAGCACACCCCCTCCCGGAACGAGGAAAGAGACAGCAGTAACAACAGAGACACCGGGAACACCGGAGAGGCGAAAAAGATCCGTGGAAATTTCGGTCCCGGTGACTGGAGACGACCGTCTCTTTCTACGGGACGTCCTTCGCCTCTCCTACCGTGGAACTTCTCGGTCGGCAAGTACCTCCACCACGGACTCCTCGCGGACCCCCACCTTCCCGTTGGTCGCTATCTCTGCGTCCTCTCTCACTCCTCCGTCACTTAGAGAGTACACTGCGATCGGTGACTGCTTAGCGTACCCCTTAGCCTGTTCGCCCTGGTGGGTTTCGGCCGATCGGTACACGGCAGCGCGCGGTACGCGCGATTCGGCACGGCGTTTCTCGTCGATCGGGCCGGACTATCGATCAAATCGGTCGCGACTACGTGTGACAGTGGTGATCTGTGCTTTTGTTGTTTCCCACACCGAAATTGCGGATCTGTCAAATCGGATCTAGTTGCTCCGAGACATATGTCGAGTAAGCAGTGTCATGTCCGTATAGCGTGGCTCGAGAATCCGCTTTCTGTTGGTACCGGGTTTGATATTGTTGTAAGACGAGTTGTTCTAGTTAATTCAAGTTGAATAAAAATGAATATGAAGCTTGCAATCATGTATTGTAGTGGATTTCATAGTGTGTGGTGAATTACGCGAAGTAAACAGTTGATTATAACCGATTGAACGTCGCAATGTGCGCGTTTAAATCGCGCTTTTGAGCTTGCATTTAAGTAAGTAACAAGTGAAAAAAAGATTGCGTAACGGCGAAAAGTGATCCGTATAACGTTAAAATACATACAGAGTTTTATCGCAAAAATTGACTAAACAACATTATGTAAAAGGAAAGAAAATAAGCGACAGTCAACATGTAAATCTATGGCGCGAATCTGTGCTTTCTTTGGGCCTCTTGGAATCAAATTTTGACCTGAGAAGTCCCGATAGTACACACGCAATGTAACTTTTAAATCTGCGTTCGCAATATATTAAATATTTTAAAAATTTATCATGTAAAGTAACAAGTAAGACGCTTATATGTCGAGTGAAATTTAAGTGAATAGTGTGAGTTCTGCAGCGTAGTTCTTCGCGCGTTATACCAAAACAAAGCATTGAGAAAAACACAAAAATCAGGAATTTCCTATGATCGCTTTTAAAACGTCGACAATAAATTATTTCCTTATTACTCCGGTTGTTAGAAAACGGAAACAAACCGTAGCTGCGAGTTCGTGCGTTGTTCCATGCGTAGTAAGCAACAAGCGTTAATACACCTTGAAGAGAACGTGCACCAATCGCAATTGTCTAGGTCCGGCGCTCTCCTCGGCAACCATCTTCAGAAGTTGGTCCACGCGAGCAAAGAGCTATCGACTGTGAAGACGAGGCCGACAACACCCGTCCTGGCGAACGACGGAGGGGGCGGCTTCTGGCTGGCCACGGTGGCCGCGGGGGCGAGTACCCCAGCCGGGCTGCCCCCGCACGGGACTCATCATCCAGCCATGGATCCAACATGCGGATCCGCCGAAACTGGCTTTATCAACAGCCAACCGTCTATGGCCGAATTTATGACGGCGTTGCCGCAATTAGCCGGGGACAGCAGCTTGCAACACTCACCGGGAACCGGTGGGTCCATCAGTCCCGGTGGCCATCATCCCGCATACCACACCATGATGGATCCCCACGGTGTCGCTGACCCCTCAGGTGTCAATGTTCCTGAATATCCCTGGATGAAAGAGAAGAAGACAACCAGAAAAAGTAATCAGCAAGGTAAGTTATGAAGAATATCAGTTCGGTTTCCTTTAAATCGCACGATTTCAACATTGTAAACAACTAGTTCTGGAAAGAGAACTAGTTTATTTCTCACAAGTTAGCACATTCTATTGTTTATTATAATCTATTGTTTATAATACGTCAAACAATCTTACTTTAAAAATTAATAATTAATAATCAGAAATCGAAATATCTAACTTTTATCTGTAAAAAAAAAAAATTAAATTATAATGAACAAAATTAAATTATAATGAATTAATAACAAATATATGAGAAAAACTCAGGTACAAAATTGTGAAACGCTTTCTGACATTTGTGAACGTGACAAATAAGTCTATTACCGCTCACAATCGGATTTAGATTGTCATATTGAGATTTATGGTGAACGATTAGAAATTTGTTAGGGATTCTGAAGTGACAAACGTAAAAGTCAATTAACAGAGGCAGTTTGGATTCGGCGCGCCGTTTATAGCGTTAGGAGTCTATTGGCTTCTCACCGCTACATTGTGGTTCACCATAGGGTGCCTACTCCTCCGACGGCTAATGACAGTACTAAGCCTTCCTTTCCTTTTGTAGTAGCGATGTCGCACATTTGTGACGTACAATGTGTTTAAGAACAATATTTTCAACAGATAATTATACAAACTATTATATTTTATTCTTTATTATAAACAATAGTATCCGCGGTTATTGGAAAATTTTTTAAGAACGGAAACCTAAATAAACTCAAGTAAACAGTACTGAGGAAAGTGCTTCTTTATACCTGCTTCTCAGAAACAAGAGTATCTGCTTCGAATTTACTAAATATTTTTTGCATAATTTACATATAATTCTTTATATTGTTATATTAGATGCGCAAACAAAAAAATACAAAATCGACACTTTGTAACTTTGCGTAATTTGTTGTCGCATATTTGCACACATAAATAATTTTGCATATATTTGAAGTAGCACTGCTGAAGTTTTGTGCGAAATTAACTTCGCTTTGTTAAGTCTCTCAGTTTGTTCAAGTCCGCGGACTAATGGTTTTTCGAACAACTTGTTGGCTATTACGAAGCTATCGAGGACTGTGTGAAATTTATGGAGAGGTCCGTGGCACGAATTTATTGGTCCTCGATAACCTTACAATGGCCAACAAGTTGTTGGGTAAACCAGTGTCCGCAGGTATTTTTCCGATTCAATGTAGCGAAACTAAACTCTTCAAAACTGACAAAACTTCTAATTGATTTATCGTATTTTTTCGTACGCCATTGGGACGCATACGTAACAATTACATAATGGACGAAAGTAGACCGAATTTTTTAGTATGTTTTCGTAGAATTTATTTTACATGTGTGGTATTTTTTTACATGTAATGAATTGTTCGGTATTTTACGCTTCATCAAAAATTATACATCTACAGCGGGTGTAAAATCCGGAGCGGATGCAAAAAATAGTGGACATCTTCTAAACGCAGTCTTTCTACAATATCCGGGTCTTGTTGTCTATCTCTCTTTCTCACGTCGGCTTTGCACCTACAACAGCGATTTAAACGTCGCGTCCGACTCGAAAACGTGGTCGGATCGTCCGTAGGACACGTCGGAAGATTAAGTGTTTGGCACGGAGGTTAACCAGCCGCTGGCCAGGCGGTAACACGCGGAATCATCTGTAAATTGAGCCCTGGACTAGCGGGAGAGAGCGTCGGGACGGCCATAACTCACATGGGGTGCCGCCACCGACGCCTCGTACACGTCGGCTCTTTACTTTCAACTACCGTGTTATCCCTTATCACGCGCGCTTCCCCGGTTGGTCATCTCTTTATGATTTGCGAGCCTATATAGCACCTCTTTATAATTATATTCTTGACGTTGGACTCGAATAAAAGTCGCATTTACAGGTTTAATTTTTAAATTCAAATTAATACGTAATTTAAAAAATATTTCACATCTCGCACAGAAGGTAAGAGCAAGATGAAATTAGTGAAATATTTTTAGTTGCATAAATATATTATTTTAAACAGATTAATTTATATTATTTCTCTTGTCAAAGAAATTTATATGTTATAAAACTCTTCTTTGCACAATTTGTCCGTTTAAAAGTCAATAAATTACCACCGGTGTTAAATTAATTATTCCTTATTACGAGTCTGATGTCGAATTATCCAATTCCCAGTTGAACGACGTTATCTCGTTACGAGAATGGGTGGATTTCTACGAAACCTTACATCCTAAGTAACATCTTGTCTTTCCGTATATGTCACCATGCTGCTCGTATTAAATTTCAATCTGTTACATCTACGTGCCCTCCAGTCGAAAGGATGTTTTAGTTCGGGAAGGACGTAGAGATAGGAACGATGAAGGAAGACGAGGTCTCTGATTAGTTGAGTTATTTGCCAGGAGAAGAGGCGCGACCGACGTTCCATGCTTCGTCGGTAATTCTTGCTGGATACCTTTTCTACAAAAAAGCCACGAAATCTACGAGTGTTTTTCCCGACGCCTTGTTCCAGGCGTCTCATCAGTCACGTCGGTGGGTGCCAAAGCAGAGGCGTCAGCCGAGCAGACTCCTCCAAGACGCCGATGTGTCAATTAATCCCTGCATCCCTCGGGATAGGACTAGGCTAGAAGCTGGATTATCATCATCCTCGTCGCTATCTTCCGCCCCTTCCATTCCTTCCGTCTTAGACCCTCCTGCGGGACAGCCATTTTCGTGGCCGAGCTGCTTCTTACTAACTACGCCGAGCTGCGTTTCCGCCATTAATTAATATAGCGTGTGATACGTGTAATGCCGCGCTAATAGTTTAACTCTTGATGCGCTCGTAAATTTGTTAAACACTATTACGCGGTATTACCCTCGAAATTCGTGCGAAACTAAGTGCAAATAAAACAGTGGGTTTTGCAAATGCAAAGAAATTTTTCAAATGCCCACGGCAGAAGACACAAATATCGCGGCGAGAAGGTATTGAAGCTGAGGGGCGTAAAGGCTCGATAACGAAAGAAGGGTGGAAGGAATTGACTATACTCGGCGATTCCATGATATAGGTGATTGAGCGAGCGGGACTTTACCCTCCGGGGAGGAGCGCAGTACGAAAAGGAACGGAGCATCTAATTTAAAGATTCATTGGCGAGTAAATCCTCGCTGAATTAGAGATAACTCTCCTAGAAAATCCCAGCTACTATGATACTCCGCAGTTCGCTGTCGCTGCGGTTGCCCGTGAAGAAAGGAGGAGAAGAAGTCTTAAGACGACGATATCCGCGAAAACGAATTCAATGTACGATAACGTGCACGTTGAAATTTCTTTTCCAATACCCGCCTCGATATAAACGATCGATCTCATTAATTTATTTAAAAATATTCGGCGTATATAATGCGAATATAATGCGAATGTGTTACAATCGTCGATTTTTGTCTATGAAAATGTTTTATTTTAAATCCGCGGATTAAAGACAATATTTTTATTTGAGCAACAACATTTATTATTCGCGGCATTAATTGTAAATTAATTTATTGTTAGAACGATTGCAAATATTTTATAAAACATGGCAAAGAAAAAATCGCCGTACCTACGTACGTGTATATGTGTGTACTATTTTCTCAGTTCGTTGGTGTATAAAGACATCTGGAAAAGTAACGTCGCATAAAATATTCCGGATTAGATTCCCCTCCCCAAATCTAGCAAGTATACGCGACGCTTTGCAGCTGCAGGGAGGTTTCCAGAGTGTGGCAAGATGCGGGTGGTTTCGCCGTTCGCCGAGATCAAATAATAAACACGGTATAACAAATTGATAATCTGAAACCCCATAATCGTACGCGTGTTTTGGCCCCGGAATCCGGTAGTCCGACACTAAAAGAAGTTTCCACGCTCGTTGTTACGCCAAATGGGCCGCTATAAAAGCGTGGGGTTCGGTACTACCGTGTTTGTCTCTCTCTCTCTTTCTTTCCGTTTCCTTCCCTCCCGTTGTTCTCTCTCGATCCCGTGTAAAAAGTAAGACTACTGCATCAAAGAAGATCGCACGATTTTGGAAGAATCAAAAAAATGTCTGATATATATATGCGCTACTGACATTTTTTAACCTTTATTCTATTATTGATATTATAGTAAAATCGAAACTGTGCGTGAAAGACACGCAAATAGAACATCCATAGTCTGGAAGAGCATTACGCGAACCCCATCGTATTTCTATGACGTGTTATAAAGAAAATGAAACAACCACGATTTTCTACGAAGGATAATAATTTTATGCAAATGTTCGAAGGTGAAGCTCTGGGAATGGCGACGATATTGTCAGATAGACATCGCGCTCGCCACGCTCTTCGTATCTTCCCTCTTTTCTAGCGGGAGAATAAAAGACATTGAGGGTTCCTATATCTGTTATTCTGCACTCGTAAAAGAAAAGTAGGTGTAAAAATTTGCAGAAGAACGACAACATACGTCAGAGGGTTAACCATAAATAATAATCATAAAAGCAAAACCCCGCCGCGGTTAAAAACATATTAAAAACAAGCAAGTTGGCGCTTGCTCTTACGATCGTACGTGCAGTTTGACGTACGGTGGTGTAAAAAAAAACGTTATTCTAGCTCGCATTTTTAATCATACGTATTAATTGAGAGTGCGCTTTCGCTAAATTTCCCTGATCTCTCTCTGCTTAGAGTTTCCACGTTTTTTTTTCTTTCCTTTCACTCTTATCTGCATTTTTTATTTTCAACTTTTTAATTCAATCGAGTAATGATTTTCTCTACTAGTAAAATGCGAACATTTTGTAGAGAATATGTTTGTGTATTTTATTACTAGAAAAATGTAGGAAATTATTTTAAAAATAGCACGATAGCAATTTCTATTAAACATTTCTAGAAACAAAATTATAAAATTGAAGAACTTGAGCCTCGTGGAACAGAAAAAGCGATTATAAGGGTGGTTAGGAGGCGATGAGAGTTATGATGGATGGTGACACAGACATGTCACGTGCTTCGCGTGACAATAAAACCGAAAAATAATTATCCACATATATTTCTTTAACAACTTTTCGAATTTTAATATAATTTTGCGGGAATTTTTTGTACAAAATTATTATTACAAATGGTTTCTACGTATTTTACGCCGATGAGAACAACAGTTGGAAATTGTTGGAATAGAAATAAACTGTGGTATCGTGATAAATTATCTATAGCCATAACTTTTGCGATCCATTAGATCTTTCCCTATCACGAATTCGTAGATCTGGAGATAGGCGAGCCGGGGGCAGTAGCCATATTCTTTTTGCCACTACATCCCGGAAGATCTCGCCCCCGTCCCGCTCTATATTAAAAATGAACTGTCGCTTCCACTGACGACATGGACGGGTATTTGACTGTACTACCGCTTTTATTTGATAAATCGCGGCGCGACCTCCTCTCTCGGTCATCTGAATTTCTAATGCATTATTTTTCCCGGTCGGGACCATCCGCCTGGCTACGTTAAATCGCGAGGGTGAATCGCGCCACGCCAGACAGGGATGTTGGGCTGGCTGAAAGAGCGATTAAGGATAAAGCGGTGGAAAAGCGGCAACGAAGAGAAGAGAAGCGACAACGTTTTCGAAAACGGCTATGATTTCTCTAGTAATCATGATTATTGTTAACGTTTATCGCGTGATTCGGGATATATCACGTAATCGCGTAAAAGAGAGAGAGAGAGAGAAAGCTGAATTATTTCGATCAATTGTCTGGCAACGCTTCACGTCTGATTGGAGTTTCGCCAATGTGAGGACCTTCTATTTCGCTAGAAAAAGAGGGATCAACAAGTTTACAACGATTTTAGCGTTTCATAAGACGTAATATATTGGCTTTCGGTGCGTACTTGCCATAATTCTCGCGAATTTGTTGCGGTCCACTCGGATTTCACCCCGGACTTTCTAAACGATTAATCAATCCGCAAACTAAAAACTACAACGATTAGTTTTATCTCTAGTGTGTAATATCTTCAGTGATACAAATATACAAAATATTACATAATATATTATTTTACTTCTTTATAAAACACACACACACACACACACACACATGCGTACAGCGTAATTTAGAAAACTGCTCTGTACCTCTTTCTTACCTGCTAACCTTCCCCCCTTCTCTTTATGAGTGGATCAACCAAAACCTGTTGCCTATAATGGGCCTCACAGAGCGATAAAAAGTTTTCAACTCTACAGGAGCAAAAGCCTACATTTCTTCTTCGCCGACAGTTTAGCTTCATAATGCAAAGTCGCGAGTCATTCGGTGATCAAAGTGCCGCTCTCTCTCTCTCTCTTTCTTTCCGTTGGAGTGAGTGCGCATTCAAAAGCCTGTTCTGACGTTTCTTTGAGTCGCCATCGGACGTAACATCAGGACATTGACACAAGGAAGCACCGTTTCGCGAGACAAGAAGACGGTAGGACCACAGCGGTGGTATGACATATCCTTTTTATTCGTCTCTTAACGATGGAGAATTGCATCCTTTTGAGAGAACTGCCTCTGAATCCCTGAAGAGGATCAGACTTCGTTGTATAACTTGGCGATTTTAATACGTACGTACAACCACAGTGTTGTACGTACGTAGTGTTTTTTAAAAACGGAAAAGAGACATTTTATATGTATATCTTAAGAATTGTGTGGAAATCGGAACTTTTGCACGATTGTTGATATATAAGGATTGCGTTAAATCAGCAAGTTGCTGTGAACGCAAGCCGCTGAAGAAATACTTGATTTTGTTGGTTGAACTTTTACCAGATAAATACTGCATTAACACACAGATTTAAAATTAACTTAACGACAATCAGGCGAACGTTTACAACCTACAGCGTAAACTAAGTACTTTAGGGTACATTAGCCCCGGGAGCAATGGAAAACTCACCCTATCCGGGCGAGACGCGCAGCGCTTCTTTTCTTTCGCGAAGACAACGCACGGTTACGCTAGGGTGGACGCTGTGTAAGTCTAACGAGAAGACGAGAGAAAGAGAGCGCGGTGGCGGAGACGGAGGGAAAGTCGTCGGCAGAAGGGAGTGGAACTGTCTGGAGTAATTAGCTAGCCAGGCCAGGCCAATATCGCGATGAAAGATTTTCAACTCCCCGAGTCGTCGACTCCAATCCGTCGCGACGGGGAAATCCAACCCAAGCCACGCTGTTTATAAAATGTCAGAGCACCAATAAAAAGTCATGCTACATCAAACATCGACCGTGTTAATAGCACGGAGAAAAAAATAAGAGAGAGAAAGAGAAAGATGACAAATTTTGCAAGTTTCTTATATTAACTTGTTTAATTACTATAATAAATACTTCCGGTTTCTATGATGACTTGTTTAATTACTATAATAAATACTTCCGGTTTCTATGATGTATGAACAACAATCGTGCGAGGAATAAAAGGACGTCGGATGACCTTCTTCCGTGACACTTTTCAAGAAGAAAAACTTTCTTCTATATCGAGAAGGGAGAGAGACATTCGCATACTCGCCTTCTCATACAATTCTATCGATCTTGATATGAGTAAAGATGTTTGCGGGACCATCATTTCTCACATCTGTTTCATATACATTACGCATTTCTATTGTACGGGGAAAAAAAAAACTTCGTTGCTACGAAAAACTTATCGCCGCTATTAATTGTATGTACGTTTGACGTGTAAAGAAAATTACGTGTGTTTCGCTGTTTGTGTAACTATTTACTGAATATTACAGCAAAATCTTTAATAAAATAATTAACAGTTGATATTAGACGGAAAACTAAGAAAACTTTTCTTGTTAAATAAAATTTTTACTTATGAAAAACGTTGATTTAAATAGTTTATAGGTTTCAAAGTTTCGAACGTTTTCTCAGATAAAGTTTTTCTATCAACAAGATATGAGACACACACACACACACACACACACACAATGTTATTCTTCGACTAATAATAAGTGCACACACTCTGGTGGAAAGCAAATGCTTGCTCAGTAAATGTTTAAGAAGAGAACGTTTGTACTCACGCACAGAACTTCTCTTTACATCTACATCGCGCGGTTAAGACGGAATAGAATCCTTAGATATGGCAAGATAATGGAAAGAACAATTCCGGAATTGGATGTTAGCGCTCAGCTCGAATCGATTGTCAGGATGACAGTCCAAGCATGACTCGCGGATTCGTACGTAGGAAACCTCCCGCGCGAAACTCTGTACAACGCTGGACGTGGCTGACCAGCCGGCCGACTGACGGACGGCTGACTGCCTTTCTGATTGATGATCGCTACTGGACTCTACGCCGCCATGCATACCCTACCCAACACGTCCTCCTCCGTCCTTCACGGGCGTTCGCCATCCCCCAAATGCAGCGCGAGTGCCAGTCTTCACCCTCTTCGCTCGCCGAAACGCGTCGACTCATTCCCAGAATCGCGCCTCCGCCCTAATCTTTTTATACCCCGTTTCAAATATAACACCTTGTTTTTCGGAGCGACCGAACTCTGAGAGACGCGACGCTCGCGTTGTAGCCCGAGAATTCAGAATTGCACAACTTTACGTGCGAAGAACCCCTGAGAGTATTTTTTTCAAACAATCGAAGCATAACTGGGAACAAAATATCGCATCCTCGATTAAATATTTATTCGATAAAGTAATTCGCAAAGTCTGCGACGAGATAGTTTTGATTAATAGCGCGGTTTTATATCGGCGGAAAAAGTCATCAAGATGTCTGTGAGAGAGTTATATAAAAAAAAAAAGGTATTTACATAGCAATATTCTTTTAGTATTGACAATAATTTATTGTGAAGTTAACGCGAACACACACACACACACACACAAGAATGCAAAGGAGAATAAGCCGCCGGAAATGTGTGGTTTGGTTACACGACAAGTACGACCGTACCATTTAACTCTTAATCGAGCAGAATTCGCGTATGGATGACCCGACACGACTGGCGAAGAAGCAGTTACAAGTGAATGGATCCCACTCTCTTTACCCCGCAGCGCCCCACAGCGCGCCGTGTAGCCCATCGCCCACTTCCTTTCATTGGGAGCAATATTTCTTTTCGCAGAGTCCCCTCGCGCAAGGGCCTTTATCTAACAAGGAGCAAATCATTTCCCTATTATTTGCTCGCTATCGCACTCTCGCTCTTCCAGACTTCCTCTTCTGGATTCGTTTTACTCGACCAGGGCGCTCGGCGCTCTTTATACCCTCTTTCCTCCACTTGTCGTTGCGTTTCTCTATATCTTTTGGAGGCCATCCAAATCCTATCCATTGTGGTGCTTTACGCTATGCGACACTTATTTAGAAGCTTTATTTCATACTTCTTCATCCTTCTTTTTTCTCTCCCTCTCTCTCTAACATTTACATTATCTTAGAGAATAAAACTATACAGTATAGAGATAAACTTATTTTTATAATAATATATATTTTTCTGGTCTGCCACATTTTTTTATCATACACGTCTCTTAATCATTTCTAATAATAGAAAATGTTTGTTTGTATTTATTTTTTTCCGACGATAGAGTTTCTTTATTTTTTAACGAAACTGAAATAAACTCACTGAAGAAGAAAAGTTTGAGAGAAATTCCAGTGATCAATATTAAGGAGATAACTTCACGTTAGCAGCATTTTCCCCTTAACTAAAGTTCGATACAGTTTTCCCAAGCAAATTCAATACCATTCTTTTCCTACAAGTTTTCAAATTACATTGCGCATAATCTAGCGATAACCTCTTTCAGATGTATGTTGTGTTTACTCGTTTAGTTTATCGCTATTACGATACGTTATTACAAGAACTACGTTGCAATTTGTTTTGAAACAAAAACAAACTATAATAATTGCGGACATTATTTCTCTCTTTCTCTCTAAAGCCCCACTTTCGCGATTTACAGCCATAGATGAGTGTTTCAATCGTAATAAAGTTTCTCTCTACACACACGCTCTACAGAAAGTACACAGAAGCTCGCAGCGAGCGAATAGGTCTCAGGACGGTGTTTGAGTCGGACTAAAGGGGTGGCCAGTGGTCGGTTTAAACAATTATCACAAGGGTTGACCGCGCGCACGAGTCGACATGGGTGGTAAATTATTACACACAGGGTTGCTTAGGACGTACTGGACTCTAGAGTTTTGGGCCACATTAACGCGACATTATCACTAAAGACTAATCTATTTAGATCAGTTGAATTATGTTAAAAGAAATTTTACACACACAACGCTCTCTCTCTCTCTCTCTCTCTTTCTTGTCACACTCTTGAAACTACATATTGAAGGGGAAACTTGTAAACGTTTGCATTTATAAAAATATTTTAACGCATCCATTTTATTCGCATCCATCGTTCAAAGTGGATTAGTTTTTATACTTCAAAAGTGGAAATAATTATTTTAATGTTTCTTATTATTTTTATTTGCGCTCTCGCACGTAACTTGTTACAAATCATCAAAATTTATTTCTGTTAAATCTCTGTGTGCGCGTGTACTGAGACTGGTACTGGAATTTCAACTAGAAACACGCTACTATTCACTCCGCTATGTTGGTGAAGTGCGTTACATAAGAATCGTACGGAAAAGGAGCGCTCGTAAATCTGGTCGCGCTAGAGAAGACTTGTATCCCAGGTATCCCCGTGATGAAGGGTGAGACACCAGAGCGAGTGTCCTTTATAGCATTGTTAACAACTAATGTATGCGGCACGGGTTCCTGAAACCCTCCCGCATTTAACATTCTTTAACATTATTATACACATGGCGCCCGTCTGAGCACTCTCCACGTATATTCGTCCTTTTCCTTCTCTCGGAAGCGCGACCCCCACACGTGTCCTTTGGGGCCGATTTTTTTAGTCAGTTTTATTTAACTGCAACCACGGAATCCCTTTTCCACCCTTTTCTTCTTCTTTTTTTTCTTTTTTCGCACCGTTTATATCTTCGAGACGAAGCAGCTTTCTCTTTCTTTTTAAGATGCCGAGCACGTTTTAGGACTTACGATCAGCGCCGTAATTTCGACGAACAAGTGGCGCTTACTACTTTCTGATGCGACTTTAGGAGCTTGCAAAGAGATACTTGGAGAAATAATATATCTTATAAATAATCTAGAAAAACGTATAAACTTAAAATTTTGAAAATAGAAATTCTTCGTATATTTATAGAATATTTTGAATAAATTTAAAAAAAGAAAAAACACATAGTATAAATGTTTAAAAAATAATCTAAAGTTTTGCCACATATTTAGCACTAGTCCTAAACCAATTGTTATCTCGCTCTTGAATAATTAATCGCCACGCGCGGAAATTGATAATTAAACCTACTTTCGAAACGCGTTCTTTTAGCGTTTTCTTGCAAGTCAATCACGTGGATTTTGTAATTACCCGATATGCCGGCGTGCGATATGTAAGATACGTTTTCTTACAAGAAATTCGTATAATTAATAACCCGCTCGTCGTGGTGAAGCGAAGAAAAAATCAGAAAAGGAAACCTCGCGTTGCCGCTGGCTCGAAACTAATTAAAGGTAACTCGTGATATTAGTTAATTTATTGCCGGCTGCGTATAAACGTCACTTCCTATTGGCCGCGCGCACTGATCTGATGCATGCTTAGAAACCGAACTTCTCTCTCTTTCGGTACGTTTTCCTTCGGTTAATTTCGTGTAATCGGCAAGATTTCTGTTCATTCGTTATGTCAGGCGTAATAACTCATAGTAACGCGATTAATGAAGCGTGTTTCGAACCGTGTTTTGTTACCGTGCACACGGCAGGCGGAAACAGAATTTCCATGAATTACGTTACGCACGGTTGTTACATGCGAAAATCGCACGCTTCCTATAACACGAGTTACTTATTTGCACGCCCATTTAATAAAAGATACAAAATAATTTTTATTTTTACATCACTTTTGTCACAAAGCTGTCCAATTATCGAAGTTTTTACATCTAACGTGTATGTCAATAAACAATCAAGCTTTAAACTGATATGTACATTGTAATAGAATTGCTTTAAAAAATCGTACAAGATTAATTAACGAGTTCTCTAATTCTGGAACTTTTATCCGTGTAGCTAATTTAATTGAAGGAACCGAAGATAACGTTGAAAATTATAATTGATAGATGATAAACAAACTCGAAAAAAGAAAACAGCGTGCGCCAAATTGCTTGCAGTTATCGACCACGCTCCTCTTTTCAGACGTGAGTCAACCCAGCTGACAGACGCCTAATTACTGGGATATTGATCCGTCGAAACATCGCGTACGATTCTTCATTCTCTTTCTCTCTTTCTTTTTTAAACACGCGGAATGTCGTCGACGTTAAATATAATATCATTGTAGAAAATTTGCGTAAAAAATCAAGTTACAATTATCGCAATAATTTAACGAGATTTTCATTGGCGTGAAAGAAATCCCCACGCATGCTGCACATTTCTTAGTGCAATTATTTCTTTATTATCTGCAGTTTAAACGTTATAAGATATTAAGATTCTATTGTTTGTGAATTAACACTTTCAAATAACGTAATATTAGTTTCCGATAATTTTTGATGACGTTGTTTGAGAAGATTATAATGAAAACAGCAAATATTTAAAGTCGAAACACGGCGATATTTGTGTAAGACAACGTATAATAAAACGTGTCATTGTGTCACATATAACGGGAAAATTTTTCGCCGAGTATTCCCGTCAGAGAATATCAAGAAGATGCGAGATTTACGAAATCGGGGTTAGTCGCGGAGAGAAGCGAAGGGGCTAACTCTTATTTTCTGTCGCGACGGCTTACATCGGACGTTGGGGTGAGCCGCGAAGGATTTAAAATTTGTAAAGATTAAAATAAACTTTTTATCCGGCTGCGACTTCTCGTTCCCCAGAGAAGGAGGTGGGGTTCGGAGACGATGGCAACAGACAAGAAGCTTGCTCCGGGACAAGAAGCTCGGGAAGAGCTCGGAAAAAGGCGGTCGTAACGCGAACGGAGGATGTAATGAGAATCTCTCACAACTCGAACCATAATTCAAAAAATTGTTGAAGGATTTCACGTTCCGCGCCGCAAATTGTCGTGAAATTAGTTTCGAATTTGTTTTCTCGCGGGGGAATACCAGTCGCGCTGAAACGCTATACACGTGTATATATATATATATATATATATATAGCACACACGCAGAAATGCCTTTGCATATTTATGAGATGCGGCAAAACTATATATAGAATTATAAAATTGTTACTAATGTCAATTTCATCACTCCGTTGTTACACGCGTTATCATATACACTTCTGCGTAAATGCAGAGAATATTGATATCCCCGTCATATATCCCTCCCGAGGCTTATTCAGGGATCGTCCACACATGTAACTCCAATTTATTTTTACCCCCAATTTGCCACGCGGTGGAGAACCGGGAGAAGGAAATTGATCCGCGGGAAAATCAGAAACGGTTATGTATTTTGATCATCGTCGGATTATTTTAATCACATTAGTGTTCGAGGGCACACCGACATCTCGTTACGAAAAGGTGCGCTCACAAAATCAATCTCGCGTCTAATGGAAAGATGGCTTTTCATCCACCCCTGGAGACCACTCCCGTTTCGCGTACCTCGAGCGCCCTTGCTTTAAGTATTACTGCCACTTTAAGTATTGCCGCGTCTTTTCACGAAGAGAGTCCGTAATCACAGGTGTTCAATACAGTTTTTCCGCGAGATGTATCATCTCGAGAACTGTACGCGATTGAGTCATAATTGATTCGTTCCTCATACATGCGGAAAACTACTTGTAACAAAAATTACACTCTGGAGTTTCTTCTAAAATCTATTATTACACACGTTTAAATCGTCTGAAATAGACGTATGAAAAAACTTATCAAACGTGAAATTAACGTAAATTAACATAAATTACCGAGGCATATAGGTGAACGCTTCAAAATTATAGATATTCGTTCGGATCGATTCTAAAAATAAATGAACACGTGTGTGTGTATGCTGGCAGGAACTTCCTTTACTATGTAACACTTATTCTTACGTAATCCCTAATTATTAAAACTGCATACGAATGTTGAAGTGATTATAAAAGAAACAATTATGCAAAGCAGCATAAACGTGAATACGAGTAACTAAAGAATACGGTATAATAACAGTATTACCACCGACCAATTGCGGGCCGCGAGGCAAACTACTTGGTAATGTTGTGGTCATGTTGCACTTATATATCACCTTATTGCGTGATAACTGAAACTTCGTAACTCATGTACGTACCAAGACATGCCAAGTAGAGATTTGTTATATATATAATATAAATTTTAAATTAATAAGTTATTTTCCTGCACCCACAGTATGCGTGTGTATGTATCATGAGTACACTAAATTGGAGTACCTATGTGATCAGCATCAACTTCCAAAAACTGATGGTTGTCACAAAGTGTATAGCGTGAGTCTTTATTATGAAGTAACAACTAGTACTATCATGATAGAACGTAAGGATATCATTAATCAAAAGGAGATCGTATCCTTCCAATTATGATCCGCGCTACTGCAACTTCCACGAACATCAATTTTTGAAACAGGCCAGACCCGCAGTTTTAGTATAATTCAATGTTTTATCGCGCGAATCAACATCCAAGCGAAACTCGCGCGCAGTTTGCGCCAGTCGTGCACAAAGAAGTCGACTGTGCCCCGTCGCACCACCTCGATGATTGTAGGTTGCATCGGCACGCCTTCTGACGTATCCAGCCAGTCTGAACCACGCATATTGTACGTCTTGCCTTTCTTTCACCGCAGGAGAGATCCCTGCGTTCAATTTTCTTGCACGAAGGGCCTCTCGGCCGTCGCGCCCACCATAATCACAGGTTGGCGAACCTGTGCACGGTCAACATGGCCGCCACGCGGTTGGTTCGGTGCGCCGACGTTGCCGTGTCTTCGACCAACACCATCAAAGCCAGAGCACCGCACGGCGACGGTTCGCGCGATGTTGCCAACAACTTTTTTCGAACACGCAAATCTTCGTGCCGCTTTTATATCTTTTTCCTACCATCACCGTCTTTCCGTTCTTGTATTTCTATCTCTTTTCATTCCTCCCCCTTTCTTTCTTCTGCTGTCTGCTCTACATGCTCTAGCTAGCTCGGTGACTCCTTCCTTTTTCTGTCATTACAACAAGATGACTGTATAAAAAGTTATGCTAATATCCCGTGCTATTATACCAGACAAGAACCGTTGAAAGAATGTAAACACACAGGTATGAAACACAAAGCAAATATATGTTTCGTGGGAGATAAATAGATATAATTGATATATATAGAAGTTTTACATAAACTTAATTTTATATAAAAAAGAACAAGTTTACTAAAAACATTTCTTAATAATTAAATAATCTAAAGAATTTAAATAATCTAAAATTATTATTGTGAAATAAATGTGCTTATTTTTTTCTCTACACGTACATCAGAAATTACTAGAAAAACGACTTTCGCAGTTTAAACTTCGCGCATAGAAGCTACCAATATATTAAAACTTCGACTATTTTAATACTATCATGTTGGTAAGAGTCATCAATAGCTGAAATTGTGGTATCGCGTCGATGTTCCGCATCGTCGCGTAATAGTACACAACGTAGGAATCAATTCTCTCTGGACAATAACCCTATCAGCAAGTGAGGTAACCACTTGAACGTAACGATGGGGGGTTCCAGCCGAACTGGAACAGGAAGGTACGAAATATTTTGCGGCCGTGGTCGGTGGTCGGCCGCAGTTCTTGTTTTGCTCACTGTTAATTGATTATAGCTCGTATCCAGCGCAGAGGCCGCAACCCCCGACAGCCCACCAAAACCAAAGCAGCCGAGAACCCTTCCAGCCATTCCACTTCGACTCCCTTCATTCTGTTCTCGTGTGTTTAGTTTTGTTCATTGCCATACCGGTACTACCGCGCCTCGATGTAAATCTGTAATGAGCACCGGTTTATGCCGATTCCACCTTCCAGTTCTTCCCTCGCTTATCCGCCACAAATTACCCAATGGCGCATTAAATGCCCTACTTTCTTATGCGATGAATAATTCTTCCACTGTTTCGCGAGCAGATATATGTGAGAAAGAGAAAGAGAGAGAGAGAATATTTCAACTCAAACTTTTATTAGTATCGCTTTCAATGTCAATTGATTTCAAAGTATAATATACGCAAAATACAAGGTAGTAATTTTGTTCTTTAATTAATTGGTCTTCAAGGTGATCTTCAAGGTTCTCTTTAATTAAACATAAACCACACTTTTCAAATAAATATTACTCACAGATTTTTAAATCAAGACGATATATTTCGCATATTTTTATTTGAAAGATATTCCGCAATTAAAAAATAAAAAGACAATTTAAACCCAAGTTTAATATCAACATTAGATAAAACGTTCGAAGAGGCCACGGCATATTAAAGTAGATCGCTCTCCAGAATTCAGATTTGCAATGGATTTCGGGCGAGCTTGAAATGCGCCCTGAAGGCATCCGAAACGATCAAAAAGTTATCGATCACGGTAACCTTCCTCCACTGACCGCCGTCTACCTGTTTCGGACACGTCAAAGCGGGGACGTGGAGCCGGCTGTCTTCTCGTTTGTTTCAAATTCTCGTCACTCATTTTTCATACGTTTACTCTGGCCGACGCCGCCGTCGCGGCCGTCGCGGCCGCAGGTTTCTCTCGATACTAAAAGAACCGGAGGGAGAAAGAAAGAGAGAGAAAGAGAGAGAGGATGTGGCGCGGGGTGAAAAGGGAGAGAAGAGAAGAGGGAAGAAAGGAAGAAGTTGAGAACGGAACGAAGAGGGATAATCGTTCTCTTCTCCGCCGCTCTCTGTTCGAAGTTGTGGTTCTTTCCGCCCTTTGTTCTTCCTCGCAAGTTTTCTTCCTCTGAGCGCGCAAGGGAAACAAAAGACAAATTACAGAGACGCCCGTCATGTGATCCTTCCCACCTGTCTATAAACGACCTGCGGTCCAGTTCTGAGACACATTTCTTTATTGCTCGTTATCGTTCGACGATAATGTTTACGGATTAATCATACGATAGATGTAACGAAGCAACGCAAATATCGAGAAGACGAAGAACACATACATATGAGAGTTTCGCCAGCTGTTCATAAATACTGCTACAAACACGTATAGCGAATCTACCGAAAGAATGGACCTGGGCACAAGCGAGCGGCGGCGCCTGGATCGGTGTGTATTGAACAATAGCTCGCGTGCGGATCGCTTCCATTTCTATTTTCTGTTATTGTTGTAATTTCGTGCGATCAAACATTCGTGCGAAGCATCGCTGAAAGTCAGAGAGATCTGAATACGAGAATGAGCGTTGAAAAGAACATTTAAAAACAATCGCGCAAACTTTAATTATATACGACGTCTTGGGTGCAAAAAATAATATTCAAAAATCTCATATCTCTAATTTCTGTGTGCAAATAATTGCTAGAATATTACGTAAGAAACAATGGAGTATTACAAAGAATTAAAAATACATGTGAATGGTTTAGATAGAATTTTGATAAAGTATTGTGTTTACACTCTTTGAATAAATTGTTGTTTTGTTTTACTTATCTAATAGGTTTATATCAGTAAAAGTTGTTACTAGGGATGAGCATATCTATAGTATACGTGACATGAATCTATACATTTTCAGTACTGCCAGTAAAAAACGAACGCAGCCATATATTC
>QVNV01002996.1:0-48213 GCA_014825455.1 Pseudomyrmex pallidus
TTTTTAATGAGAAAAACTCTATTCAGAACCTGTGAAATTTTACTGTCGGAAGTGTTAACCTTTTACACCCCTTCTGTGACAAATTCACTCTCTCTCTCTCTCGTGTAGCCGAGAGCGCATCGCGAAAAAAAAAGCAGCATTTCTCTCAGGCGCTTTCGTCGCGCGCCGGCTGTCGAAGAGAATGCCGGTTTCTCGATTTTCCTCGCGGCACACGGGGAGGTTATCCGGATCTGCTTTCAGTTCTTGCCACTTATCGCGTCGAAAGCTATCCTCGAGCCATTTTTCCGCCTCTATCCCGCCGATTTTCCTCCCGTACACACGATCGCGTCTCTTTTCCCCGGTTCTTTCCTTCATCCATCTATGTCCTTCGCACACACCGCACGACCCCGATAAAACTGTGCGAAAAATTGCGCGATTGCAACAACGCACACGCGAAAAACCGCGAGAGGCGAACGAGAATATTTCTTTGTTTCTCTCTTTCATTCGTAATATTGTCCGGAGAATCGACGCGGAGTATTAACGGAATTTTACACACACACACACACATACGTATACGAGATTTATCGGGAGAGACCGAAACCGCGCTACAGCCGTCTGAAATTGCGGACGTGGTATAACGGGCGAAGATCACGGATCTGTGAAGAAAAGGTAAACGAAGGTCAGACCCAATTCTCGTATTTCCGCGTTGGCACACGACACGGCGATGGTTACGAGTTTGTTACGAGGGTTGCTATTTTTCCAAGCCAATGAAAAGACATGTGGTCTTGTTTTGCTACGCCTCTGACACACAATAGCGCGCGGAATTTGTCGCAAGTGGTTTGTCGTGGCGGGCGTGCGATATCCACGCACAAGAACACTCGTTGCGGTAACATACACATATATATTTTTTTTTCTTTCATCTCCTTGCTTTTCTCTCATCTCGAGTTTCCTTCCTCGGTACCGCACATACCTTCGGAAAACTCACGTTGCTTTATCCCGGAGACTTTTATCTCGCGAGAAAATAAGACAATTTCCCGCTTGTTGTAGTTGTGTCGTCATTAATAGACCGGCATCACGAATGCGCGCAATTATTTGACGAGAAACGTTTTCCAGACGGCACAGAAATGGAAATAAAACGAATCCCGTACAAATAAAGAGCCGAGAGTCGTAAAACGAGGAGGAGGAAGCGCACGGCCGTCAAAGTCGTTTTATTAAACGGATCAGAAATATACGTCGAACGATATGAACAATCGATACGAAGCGCGCCGTTACTTTTTGCTGTTGTAAAACGAATATCTATCTGTTCTCCGAGGCGATTGCCGGCAATAAGTCGACTCTCGTTATCGGACCAACGTCGCGCTCGATGTGTCGAGGAACGGGACGGGGTATTACCATAAGGCAGCGAAATTCATTGTATCCCTTAGCCTTTTTCTGTTCTATTAAGCGATTTCGAATCGCGGTGCGCGCTCGCCGTCACTCGGCTTCTTCATCCCCGTACAAGAGAATTCCATTAGTCGCGCGCCACCCATGCAGAGGCACTTACGATTATGTCGAAAATGAGCTCCCTACCCACGATCCAATCACAATCTCCTCCGCCATCCCTCATTTTTCCCCTTCCCTGAGGATACAGAGAGAGAGAGAGAGAGAGGGAATGTATCAATAATGCAAGGAGCAAGAGAGAGATTACGTGTATCCCCCCTGTTTTAACCCGAGACAAGGCCAATTTCCACGCTGGTCTGACCTGTCGATAAAATTATCGCCGAGGTCGAACGGAGGAAAATTGTTCGAAAATTCGAAGCGTCGCTTCTTGAAAAAAAAAAAGAAAAAAACGCTCAAAAAGTAATATTCCGAATTACGCGCGAAAAAGATACGTTCGATCGCGAAATAAATCACCGCGAGGTGATGAGAGACACGAATCACTTAATTCAGGAATTAAGATATGATCCGAGCGCGACGACAATTTAATCAGGTTGACGACGTTCTTCTCTCGCGACGCGGGCATTTCACTTCCCTTCCGCGATTAATTACGCCCGCGCCCGTCAATCAAGCCGCTCGTGAAACGCTGTCCAAAGTTTCGATTTCAGTTAAGGCGCAGTCATACCGCGCCCCCGCGTCTCTCTCTCTCTCTCTCTCTCTCGAGATAAATGATATCGGACAGTTTTACGAACTCCTTCTTCCCTCCCGCCCCCGACACATCTTTCCAACTCCTGGCTCTCCTCTCTTTCTCCCAGCAGCCGCGGCTTCTTCGTAAGAAGTCTCCGAAGAGTAAGTTAAATTGCGCCCGCCGAGAAAAGCTGCCTTGCTGGTCAGTATGTGTGTGGCTCTCCCGTCGAAACTATAAACAACTATAAATAACTATAAACGAGAAGGAGGACGCGCGGCGTACGTGCGACGCGCGAGGCGGAGGAAAGGGGCGCGTTTTACGATCCAGCATGGAAAATCTTTTACGAGCAGCGCCGGTTAAGCGCTATATACGCGCGGCGGCGGCGGCGGCGACGGCGACGACCGCCCGTATACGCGTCTACCTTTTCCACTGGTCTCTCGCGCGCTCGACGTCTCTCGCTCTATTGTCCGATATTTCAGGTGCGCGACGGAAAGGCATACGGATTATGGATTGTAAATGTTACGCGGATTTATTTGTCGTTTCGCCGTAAGATTCGACGTCGCGGAACGCGCAGTTTTGCAAAAGGGAAATTCTGTGCTCGCATTTATCTTCCGGCTGCTCTGTGATTTATACATTTGCGAGCAACGCTCCGCGCATTTAACGTGACAAATAAAAATAATATAAATAATTGTTGTTTTTTTTTGTTTTCTTTCGATTCTTCTTTCTTTTTGCCGACTACAGTTTGTATTTATTTGTAAAAAAATTTTCTGTTACAAATTCGGAGGAATATTGCGCGGAAAAAGCTCCGCGAAAGCTCCGTAGTAGCGGAAAATTAGCAGAACTAATGAATTCGAGGCGGAATGTAGCTAATCGTAATCACTCGAGAGATCAGCTCCGGGCAAACTCTCCGAGGGCGAGACCGAGGCCGATAAGGCTAAGTCTCACGAACACGGTTTTTAATTCACGACGATGCTGGCGGCCAATTGGACACAAAATCGTGTCCGCCAATTTCGGTTATCTGGCCACTGCAGACTGCGGGTTCTCCGGGTGAATCGTATAATGGGGGCTCGTGTTTTCTTACGTTGTAACGTACAAAATGCTGAATCGCTACCGGCGGATCGCTTATCGCGCTGATGAGGCGAACAGACACTGGCGAAAGTCGTTGGAAAAACGAAAAGAATCTCAAATGCCCGATTGGATCGACCCCAAAATAAATTGTCCCCGCTCGATCGAAGTGGCGATAGAAAGTCTCGGCAACTGCAAGAAAACGACCACTCAAAGAACTCGAGTGTTGAAGAGAAATAATCGTTCGTATTTAAAAGTGTCTCTCACAAGAAAAACTCATAAAACGAAATACACTACAGAAATAAAATTTTTTTCCGTAAAAAAAAAAAAAGGAAAAGAAAAAAGTTGAAACATGATTTATGGAACGAAGCGTTTAAAAACTTCATCGTTCCCTTTCTGTGCGATCGAGTAACGTCGCATCATAAAACACGCATCAAGTAATCGAGAAAGTAGTAGTAGTCAGGTAACAGATAATAAAGAATGAGCTCGTAGAAAGTTTGGCGCGCGAGCACTTTGACTGTCACGGTGACACAGCTGATTGCAATGCAAACAATCGCGCAACATTTGATCGATCACCCCTCTTCGGAGAAAAAAATAAAATATTGCAAATATTTGCGCGGCGCCAACGTGGCGCCGGCGCGTTTCTCTCTTTTCGTTAACGAGAGACACCCTTACGGTGCCGTAAGCGCGATACGGATTCGCTCGCCCACGCACGTTTCACAACCACACACATACATCCAGACCCTTTTTCGCTTATAATACTTGCCACGTCTGTACGGGAAAGGAAAGGGCGACGCCGCAGGAGGAAAAAGGGAAACGCAAGGGTGAGGGGGCGGGGTGGGTACACGTCCCTCTGCAGACTCGACACAATGGGACACGCACAATGCGACGTCGGGCAAGGGATTGCGTGAAGGGCGGGCGCAGTGGACTGCGAAAAACGAGAAGAGGGGTGGCGCAACCCTCGCGCGCAATCCGCGACGACGACGACGTTCCGCAATCCGTGAATATTTTCGACGAGGCTTGACCCGCGCGCGATTCGCTTCTCTTCCTCTCGCGCGCGCTAATAAATAATAACGATGGTTAAGGGAGGCGTTTTCCAAGTACGCCCCTCATCGACTCGATGCGAGGGGATTGTGGAGAGCGAGCTGACGAAAAGAAAGCCATTTCGCACACTCACGCAAAATCGTATTATAAAGAACGACGTCGAAAGGACGTCGTTGAATCAATACCAGACTTGAAATTATTGAGCAAACATCGTGTAAATTGAAGGGTAAAACGGTAACTAAGCAGCTAAAATAATGGTCTGAGAAACCCCCCGATATCTTGTCTCCAAGAAGCTAATGAATTATTCACATCTTTTATCATACTTTATTATGTGAAATTTGTCGAAAAATATTCTTAACAGTGCGTTTTTGTTTCGTAGCATTTCCAAAAACTTTGAGAAACATTGAAAAATATTTCTTTTTACATCGAGATGTAAAGACTAGAAAATATTTTCCACATTTGTTTCGAGCAGATATTTTTTTTTTTATTTTTTTTTATTTTGTTTTTATCGGCTCGACCTCGATTCTTACGCGCAAACCGTTCGAATTTGTCCGGGCAAGCCGTTATCAGGAGTGTTATTATGACAGTGATCTGCACCCCCGTACGTTGATAACGAGGATCCTTTCGTGATCCTGACGTCGTCGCATCGGCGAATCGATATCGCCCTTCTATCGACCATTCCGAGATTGCCGACGAAAACGACTTGCCACGGTGGATTCCACCGGAAATGACTGCTCCTCGTGCGTGTTCCGGCATTCAGACGGGCCGCGAAAGATTTATCGCGAATTTTCGTGCCGCGATCTCGTTGCCGAACCGGTTAGGTTGCGGATCTACGTGCGACCCGCTCGCGAGCCCTCAATCCCTCGCCGCAAAGTGCAACGCGCCGCTGCACCCTCCAGTCACGCTCCATTGAAAGTCCCGACAATGGGAATTATATTGTTAATTAAAGCGAATCCATTGCTGGATCAAATGATAGCGATAGTCGCTGTTCCTTTCGCGCGTAGCACGCCATCAGATTGTATATGGGGAGGCAATAAATTCGCGCGCATACACACACACACACACATATACGAGGCGCAAGATTGTACGTTTCTCTCCTTTTAACACAGATACGCGATTTTCAAACTCTTTCTCCCATCCATCTAATATTAAACTTTTAATTACGCTTTGATGTCAATATTAACCGATACTGAAGTTTTAATTTTGCTTTGATTCCGCGAAAATTTCATGACAAAATAAAAGACGAAATTATCCATGCGTTGATGTGTAAATTTGCGTTAATTATATATAGCACAAATGAAATGCCATTGTGATTGGCACGAATGCCGGTAACGATTTCCGATAGGTGGAAACTTCTGGGCGTGGGGTATTTTAATAAAAAAAAAAAAAAAAATCCGACGGATAAGAAGGTAAATTAAGTAAGTGGAGAGACGACTTTGCCGAGGAAAAAAGAGAGAGAGAGAATGGAACAATTCTCCGGGTGCTGGCGCGGCGTCTGTTCCTCCGTTGTTCGTCTTAAATTTGGACGGAGGCGCGCGCGATGAGCCTTCGTCCGAACTCTCCTGGTTCTTACGACTGATTAATAGACCTACCGAGGCTGAGCCCGCAGACGCGAAAGGTGAAGGCAAATAAATCAGATCTTTCCGTCCAGATGGAGTTCTTTATCCTTACGTTCTTCTTTCTTCCTCGCGCGCTTGAATGATTATATTCTTACAGATTATAGTTTTTTTTTTTTTTTTTACGTCTTCTAATATTTTACATCCTAACGTCTCGTTAAAAATTTCTCATTAAAGTCAGTCTCGTTATAATCGTTTTTTTATTAGCGGGGAAAATATTCTCCCCGCATTTTTCGAATAATCGTTTTTTTTTCCACGTGATATAAAAATTCTCCGCAATTAAAATCGATTTGAAATGTGACAAATTCAATCGCGTCTTCGTAGATTTATTCAATTTGCAATTTGTATAATAATTTGCGTGCGTTTTTGTCGACGGAAAAATCCGATCAATTTTTCACACACATATTTCTGTCCGTATATAAAAAAATCTAATCTATATTAAAATCAGAGGAATTCTCGAACACGCACGCCCCATGTATGTATATCCGAGCATTAGCAGCGAAATGATGAAATAAGCATGATCATCGCGCACTTTCCGTTTGAAATGGAGATTCTCTCTCACTCTCTCTTTCCCTTCCCCATGTTGGCAACGCATAAAATGCTGAATTGGCGCCGTTCGCGCGTCCAATTTATTATCCGCCGCCATTCCTCCCGGAACGAGTCTCAACCGCAGGCGCAGTCGCTCCTTTTCTCTATCAATCGTCAATCCAGATTTTCAAATTGTGAAATGCTCTCGTTCGCACATTTCTCCTCTCTTGCGAATATGAGCGTCCGGCACGAGAATTCACCCGGCAATATTCACCCTCGTGACGGGGGATATAGCGGGAGAACAGCGTGTCGAGGGGAAGGGAATCGTTTGTCAATGCACCTAACATTATGCGATGGCGCGGAAGATCTACGACCGATAAAAAAAAAAAAAAAAAAAAAAACCGTGCTGAATTTCTAAGCGCGTCGAATTCATCAACGACCGCGGCACGCGCGAGGTACTTTCTCATCTTTTGTACAGAACTCTGACTGCGATTCGCGACTCCGATGATTGCGCGACTTATTGAATGATTCCCGATCTCGGAGAGGAATGCCATTAGGATAAAGGATTAAATCGTAGATATCATCGGCATTAATATAATTCAAACGTCATCTAATGCCTCTCTGCACCGCGACATTCACGTGAGACGTTTTTCCGTCTTAATATCGTGGGATATAAATTCGCAATGGTCGCGCACGTCGCTTCGTATGATGGAGCGCGATTACTCGAATTTACGAGCTTCTGTCGCTCGTCGCGGTTTAGCCATATTGTCGTTCGTGGTCGCGGGGGATCATCCGAACGTGTCAAGAATCCCGTCGCAAAGCCGCGCAACTACGAAAGCGTTAGCGGCAACATTCCGGACAGTAAAAACGGCAAGTTAATATCCGAAAACTCGGATTTTCTTCTTCGCCGGCAAATCCCCGGCAGTGTACGGGGAGAGAAGCTCCCGGACGGTAGTCGGGCTTCCGTAAAGCTCCCAAAACACTAAAAGGAACTCCGTTATTTTCAAAGTTTTAATGCTCGGAGTCCAGATCTCCCTGCTCCACGCGCTCCTCACTCGTCTTTTCTCTCTCCTCCCTTTCTCTCGAGTTTCCCGTGCCTCCAGAGAAGTGTCGCGAGAGAGCGGGCGATAAAGATAAATAAGAAACAGAAAGCAGAGAGAGAGAGAGAAAGAGAGAGAATTGGAGATAAAACGGAGAGAAAGACATATCTACTCCGGACGATAACACATACAAAGTAACCGAAGCGCGGCCGCGCCGCGCCGCTGTTTCTTTCGACTTTCCTTGAACACGAGTGTCTAGAGTGCAGCGTCACTTCCGGTAGCGCGGAAACTCATTTTCCGCATCGGCGATCCTCGAAATTGTCGCGATGCGTAGCGCGGAGAACGACGAGACGGACAACTAACTAATCTTCCCACATCTCCTCGCGTTTTCGACGTGACGACTCCGGGTCGTTTTGTGTTACCGGCTGAAGTTCATAAAAATTCATGAAACGGGTTTTTATGCATCGGACCGAGGTCCAGACCGCGGAATTTCGACGGACGTGTTTGAAGCGGGGAAAGGGAAGAGGGACGAAAAAAAAAAAAAAAGAAACGACAATCACACTTAGTCGGCGGATTATACACGCGGGCGCAGCATCAATCTCCTTTCTTCATTTATCTACTCATCCCTTTTCCCAGAATTAATTCATCATGCAGTTTGCGATTTGAATATTTGAATATTGTAAGCATCGCGCTCCTGAATTTACTCTTTGACAGAATACATCGCGGTATTATATCGTGGAAAAAAAATGTTGTGAGAGATATTTCGCTTTTCGTATTAAAACGAAAAAAATATAAACTTCGAATTTTCACGAATTAAAATACGAATGAAAATCTCGCGCGCGCAAACTATTGCACTTTCTGAGAAGAATGACGGAAAAAGTTTTTAAAGTGAGGAATCATTTCGCTTGATGAAGGCACAAGATTTTTAAAGAACTTGGCGGCGCGGAAGTTTAGGCGCTCCTCGCTATGGAAATCGGGTCATTTATCTGTTCTTTAATTTCCAGAAAGATCCGATAAGGGACGCGTCAAGAGTGAGGACCAACCTTCATAAATCGAAATGATTTCTGTCCCCGGAGAGCGCGCGTGCTTATATATATATATCACGCGTGTTCTGTAAATTCTGGTAATGCCGCGAAGGAACCGTTAGTCAAATCGAATCTGATCGCGTTACTTTCACAATCGCGTACACGACCTCCGGGCGCTGTTACTCTTGTCGCGGTTCGCGTCTTATCGATATCTCTGACCCCGATAAATCGAGAGCAAGGATCCTCCGTCTCTTCCTCCCGTCTCTTCCGCGAGATTCCACTCGCTCTATTCGGTGACTGAAATTCGCATGTGGGCGTACAACACACACATACGCGCGCGAGCGGTAAATCAGCGCAAAAAACCATTTGGAAAAAAGAGTATCGCGAAGAATTATCGTTGCCGCGCACGTTCCGCACACTCGATTTAATAACAGATAAAAAAATATTTTTTCGATATCGCGCGCGGCGCCGTCGCCACATTTTCTGCATGTGATTCAAAAAAACCTTGAAAGCTCATATCTACTTTGTAAAAATCTCGTAACCATTTTGTGTAAAAACCGTATTTTAATCGAGCGAACGCGTAACGTACGCGCGTTGGTTGCCGGCGCGAAAAGCCAATTAAAACGTATATCGCGAACTCCGTTTGAAAAATTATCGTTGACAACACATGCGTTCAAATATTCTCCTGTGCGCGATTTAGTAAATAGAAAAATATTTTTTTTTTTGGACATCGGTGTATAGCGCATTCGCTACATTTTTCTCTATTTGTGAGATTCCTGTTGAAAAAAAAAACCCCGTGTATTACTATATTTTGGAAATTCTTTCAAGTTTTGAATTCAATCGAGCGAACAAAGCATATAAGTTATTTTCACATATATGTATATACATATATATTTGTTTCCGCACAACATCCTGGAAACGGCTCGTATTGGCCTTATTTCCTAATTTTAATTTTCACGAGCCTTAAGAAGGTTATTTTTTTAAAGCATATACGTGTTTTGCTGACGTTTTGCCGACGAACGAAAGAATAGAACAAGCTTAGACAAACGTAAAATTACAATTCTTGCGCGTAGTTCTTTTTTCTCACTATATGCTGATTTCCGTATAAAACTCATATTTATCGCGACATGAGCGAGGAGGAAAAAATTAAAAATCAATTTTAATCCTCTCTTTCTATCTCTCTCTTTCTCGATTTCTCTCTTTCGGCGGCCAAGTTTTTAATATTCGGTTTAAATGCAGCGGATATTTTGCCGCTCTTTTCGTTCATCCGATACTTTTAATACATTCGTGTGTCGCGAGTCAGACAAAACCTCTGCTAAAAGCGGGGGAGAAAAATGGTATATCTATATTGGCGCGGGCATCTAATTATTACCTTTCATATTCTGTGTTTCTCTCGCTGAAATACGCCGCGCTTCACCGATCCCATCGCCGAATATCGAAAAAAATTCAAAGTTAAATGAAAATTCCTTCATTATACATATATGAATCACTTTGTTTCGTTCATGTTGCTTTTTTCTTTCTTATTGCCGCTCGTGCGGAAAATTTTGAATAGAATATATGTACGTTTTAACTAGCGGAGTAAAACAACTGCCACGCGAACTTAATGCACTTAATTATTCCCTTGTACTATGTGATAATGAGGTTAATGCACTCATTAAAAAAGCACAGTATTACATTCCCGCGTGAAGTACGGAAATCGAAGGATTTGCCTCGCTCTTCGGAAACTTATATTTGCTGAAAAATTGCATTGAACAAAACAACAGTTCAGGGGGGAAATAAAAGTACAGTGCGCGGGAAGGGAAATCTTTTTCTTTTTCTTCTCAAATTGAGTGCTTTCAGCGTGCCATTTTGTGCCGTGCTGTAACAAAATTTCTTGTCGCAAAGTGCCCGTACGTTAAGACCGGAGCGGGTACCGGGGGGAGACTTTGTAGATAGTCACACACAAGGCACTTAGCCGTGTGGCAGCGAATGTGGAAAAAAAAAGCGGCGCGGAGCGAAAGGCGCAATTAACAAGTTTTTTAATATTTAGTCCTCCGTACGCTAACACAATCAATTTTCTTTTATAAATAAAAAAACGGAGTTCTCATTTTTCACGAGTGTGTCAGATGAAACGGAGTTTGGAATTAGCCGCGGCGAGTCGCGAAAAGAGCGACATAAAGTACTTGTTATGTGAGGTGCGCGACGAATCGTTAAAAATGAGAACGGGTATAAAAGCAGAATCATTTATAATATAAAATGCGCCAGAGCGTTGAAAATATTATATACTTTCTCTTGTGTGGTATAAAGAACAATTTTTCTTTTCTTCTATCGGACTATCAACGCCGCGTGCGCGCGTGTACTTTTTTTTCATCAAACACGCATTTAATCAACATAGCGCGATTTTATTTTATTTTGTTTTTTTTAATTAAGAAGATGGCTTTTGTAAAAATGTGTAATAGACATTTCCTCGTCAATGGTTTACAAGATGCTGTTATCCCGCTTACCTCGTCTGGCATTACCGGCGTCAAAGAAAATGTATATAGTATAATACGGCGCGCGCGGTCTAGGGCTTTACGTAATATTACTACGATACTGTGTCAGGCGGAGAGGAGAGAAGAATCGGGGCAGGACGGAGGCGGAATATAGTGGGAAGCGACGTGGAAGTCACGTAGGCCGCTTTGGTCCGACGATGATGACGGAGACCGTTGCTGCTGTTGTAGCAGTCGTCGAGACATCGAATTATCGCGAAGTTTCCGACAGCGGTGGAATACGAATGAATGTGCTGAGAAGCGCGCGGGTAACATCGGCGGCGAATGGACATCCAGGCGGAAAATAGCTCGCGATCCCAGGAGAATGCCGGCTTCTCTTTATTCTACCTCGTGGAAACTCTATCGCTAATCGGCCAACGAGACTCTCTCACGAATATTAATCTCTCCGACCATCATTGCGAGAGTCGCACGAAAGTGCATACCGATACATATCGTTTGGCCCGCCAATTTCTAATATTTTTGTTTTTCTTCTCGAGCGTCAGAGATGGTCCCTGGTACAGGAAGTATGCAAAGACCTCCGTCGCATTCTTTGCGAGAAAATCAATTTTTTTTCTTTACTTCGAGAATTTTTAAGATAAAAATTTATTACTTTTCTAAAAAATAAAAATTTATTACGTAAAAGAAGCAGAAATTGTAGAAAGTGGACACTCGCTGCATTTGTACGTAGCGGGTGACCTGGACTCAGCATGTATTTCAAAGAAATATTATCGCCGCAAGGTTACTCCGCCAAATAAGGAGAAATTTTACGACAAAGACCACGCGTGTTGCCGCACATAAGCGTAACATAACGCGCGAAGAGACGTGGCAAGCGAGCATGCGAGACTCAAAGTGCGGAGGAAACCGCCGCGTGGGTGCAACGATTGGATTAATTTATCGCTCGACGGTCGTCATCCAAGTTCCTCTTCCCAAGATCCGAAAAGAGAATGCTTTCTATTGTCAAATATAGGATATCACGAGAATCATATCACACGTGAAATAAAACTAGCATAAAAAAATAATAACAACAATAATATGTAACAATAAATCTATCGAGTACAGTAAGAGATGCGATATATCATGCATTAAAATTAAAAAAAATTATTATATACTTAATAGGATAAAAGCGAGATGCGCGGCTCGTATCTGATTTTGTATCGCGAAAGTGATACGAGAGAGCGATATTTGGGAATAACGTTCGCGTGTATGCTCCAGTAATTTAATGGCGTAATATCGTTTGAGAGTGTTTTTACCAAACCTGTTAAAAATATTATAATTGATACACAAAATCGAACAATTCGAGCAAGAACTATTCGCGGAATTCTCTCGACGGAAATATCTTCTTGTCGCGAGACGTGAATCGCGCGCTTGTGAATTCAGACGTCGCGTCTTTTCGGTCATTCACATTTCTCAACGCTTCTTCGAAACGACGTCCGTACCCTCGCGATCCCGCCGCGCGAGCGTGCGTGCGCGAGAAACACGCGTTATCGTAATCTGCTTTCCGTGCGTATCGTCGTCGTGCTCTTCTTCTTCTCTCTCTCTCTCTCTCTGGCACGTGTGGCACCGGCATAACATAATCTTTGCCTTATCTTTCCGATCACGTTGAAGTCGGGAAAGAAGAAAAAAAAAAAAAAAGGAAAGAATTCGAAAGAAATCGGACGCGCCCGCGTGTTATTCGACGCTCTCCCCGAGATTGAAAATTCCGTTTCGCTATTCCGTTCGTCACCATGCGCGTTCCGTCAATTCAAGATGCGGAAGAGGAATCTCCTATTTACAAATTTCGGGCGATTCTTTCGACCGTCCGATTATATATCGATTACCTCCGACGCACGCAAAATCGACGATTTTTAACCAAGTATATTAGAGAATCGGTACGAGCCAATATACGGGCGGATGTTCGCGCAAATATGAATTTTTTTTTTTTAAACGTGTAAATTAATACACACGAAGAGATTCGAATCAAATTCAATTTGAAAATTCGAAATACACGGGACGCTTCTGGTTTGCATCTCATATATGTAAAATATTCAATTTATCTTTCTAAAAATATATAATATTTGCACGTGTACACACATCTGGCATGTTGGCTCGTATCGAGCCCCGATATTTAATTGTACATTTTCACTTTAGCTTTATAATTTGTTGTCACGAAGTTTAATTACGATCATTATTTAAAACAAATAACGCCGCAGAGTTATTTGAGGGGGGGGGAGGAAGGGGTAACTATTGGTTTTTTTTTGTCAATCCAGCGTTCAGTCATTACTTTAATTCTCCCGTGTTTCATCTCTGTGTTTCATTCCGATTGATATTACGCAATAGTGCAATTGCTGCCGCATGAATCGGCAAGCAAGTAATTACCGATTATTTCGACAAATTAGATAGTTCTCCGGGCGCGGGGGGGGGGGAAGTAGGTGGTGATGGTGTATTTCCCGCCCCCGTTCGTTGAAAACTGCCCCGGTCGGATGACTTTCGACCGTTACATCACTCGATTACGCATATTAAAGTGACGGATCGAACGGCGGTAAACAACGCGATGCGAAACAACCGGTGCTGATGCACTCGCTTGCCGCTGCCGCAGCTGCTGCCGCCGTCGCCGCCGATACTACTACATTTGATCCGATATCGCATTTCATCCAATTACGAGAGCGCACTCTAATTTACACCTCTCTGTGTGTCCTCCTCCGGCAAAGCCAACAAAAACCGTTCTTGCGGGAGGTTCGCGAAATGAACTATCGATTTTGCATTAGTTATATGGCGCGGTTGCGCGAGCGTTGCGTTGCGTTGCGTTTTGATGGGCGCGTGTGTTCTGGTAAACAGCGAGAATAGATAGATCGGGGACTCACGCACATTTACCGGAATATAATTCCAACGCTTGATCAATATATATATATATTCTCGTTCTCGTAAACCGATATATTATAACATACGTATGTACGTGATCTGATTAATTCTCGGATATTTTTACTTTCGAAATCGGTCACTACGATTTAGCGTATAAATTAATTCGAGGTACAAATTATGCCGAGGGTTTACAAATTGTAGATACCGCTCGCTTGTGTGTTGGCACACAAGCGAAAGTGTGCGAACACACACGCATCGCTCTCCATACCCTCGACCCATTCATTACAGCTTCCTCGACGGGGTTTTATTTCGCATCGAGTCGAGTGCTCCCCGCGAAATATCGCGCGGCGGGATTGGCAAGTTTCCTGTGCGAATTAAAGCACGGCGTGCCAAGTTCAACCGGACGTGCGTGAACAAACAGAGATAACTGTATCGATGCCCGAGCAAAAGCCAGCGAAGGGGGGGAGGGAAAGGGAAAAGAGGCACACAGCGCGGCAGAAATTACACGCGGGGAGGAGGAAGAGGAGCAGCAGCAGGAGGAGGAAGAGGGTGGTGTACACAGAGAGGTGCTGTCGGTGAGATAATATTTATTATCCCGCGGCGTCGTTACCGTCGACGATTATACGGCCGTTAAAATCCGAAATTACGAGCCCGGGGGCCTTCGGTATGGAGGAAAACAGGAACTGTATGCTCCCGGTAATGGAATGCGCCAAGTTAAATTGGTGGTGCAAAAGCAACGCGAAACGTTTTTCCATCCGGCGAGCACGGGGGGAGAGAGTAGGGAAAATAAAACTACTCTCACTCCTCCTCTTACTCTCCGTCCGCGCTCGCATGCAAAACGATCGGCGAAATGGCGTGTTTACCGCCCCGATAAATCGATACGTTGATTGCTACGTTGATTAATACGCGGTGCACCCGGAATCCGCGGTTTTAACTTCAACGCTCGCTTCTTCCCGACGGGAAGTTTGGTATCCACTTTTTCACAGGCGCGCCTGTGTGTATGTCCTATTATTATTTGGCGCCGCGCCGAATCCTCGTGTTCACACAGCGGCGCGGATATTATACGGTGGATAATTTAAATAGCACGTAAATAAATCCGAGACTTTTTTTGCGGGAAGTTTGTTGTTCCGCGCCTAAAAGGTTGCGCGGCGCTTACATTATAAATAAAAGCACGTACCTCGCTTTTGTGCCCGTCTAGATATTTTTCCTCCTTTCCCGCGCCGCCGCTTCCGAAAAGAGAACGGAGTCCTGAAAAAAAGAAAATAAAATCTCACACAATGTCGTTGTCCATTCTCGCTTTCTTGCGTTTGCCGCGCTGGTACAACAAATAATTATCGAATTTGAAACCACTCTAGCGGCGCGCGTTATTCTTCAATTAATTAGAAGCAAACGAGTGGATTGGATACACGACATGTAAGATTTGCATATCGGTTTTTCGCGGCAAATGAGGAAGAGCAAGGGAACCTGTCGGGCGTAACGCCCCTCTCCCGAATAAAAAGCAAATTATCCCAATACATTCGTGGAAATCCCCTAAGCGTCTCTCCCTCTCGACAAAAACGACGCACGTGCGCTTTTAATTACTTTTTCGCGAGCGCCGTCACGGTTCCGTGTGCGGAATATCCTTCTTCTCCCTTTCGCTACGTTCGTTTTCTCCTCCCACAGACAGAACGCGACATTCACGCGTACATTAGAATTGCCGCGCGATAAGATTGCGCGCGCGCGTATTCATCAGGACCGCGCGCGACTAAAATCAACGCGGAAGAACGCGTCACTACAAAACGCAAGTTGGGGGATAGAGGTGCGTCTGCCACCGTCGTATAACACGTATCTAAGCGGTAAAGAAGAAAGGAAAAAGAGGGCAAAAAGAACGGGAGGGTGGAACTCGGGTGAGAAGAACATTTGTCAATGTTGCACCCCTTACCTTGGCCTGGACGAAAGAGAGACAGAGACGAGAGGAAAAACGAGAAAAAGAGCGAAAGAGAGAGAGAGAGAGAGAGAGAGACATAGAGAGAAAACATACGACGGTTATATACACGCGAACGGTGTGTACGCGCGCACTCCACGTACGGTACAGGGCTTTTCAACGAGGTCCCTTGAAATATGGGATCCGCTGGACAAAGCGGGACCCTCTCTCCACCTCTCTTTCTCTCCGTCGGTCCCGCGGGACCTCCTGATAACCCTCGAAAGTGAATGTAGTCTGGCGCTCGGGCATAGGACCGGGAAGAGAGAAAGAGCAAAACATCGCGTGTGTGTTTCAGCGCAACGCTGCGCGGCGCAGCCTCCGGGGACCAGTCAGCGGCGGCCGGCGTCGACCGGATGTGATATATACCGCGCGTCTGGTTCTCTCACTATTTTTCCGCGGCAATCGGTTACCTCCATGGGAAATTAACCGCCGTTTCCTCTCTTTTCTTTCCCCGATTCCAAGTAGCCGCCGCGCCAAAGCGCGAGAGGGTGGAATCTCTATATCGCCACCGATATGCGACCGGACCGGTGGGCGTCACAATGACCGCGGCCTTTGTTTCCGGCCATTGTCAATACCTGGCGGTTAAGCCCGCAGCCTAACAGGCCGCGCAAATCGGATCCAAGCGTGTGTGCCAACAATGAACGCTATTTGGCCACTAATTTAGCGCGCCGTTTCCCGTCGTCGTTATGCGCCATCGCGGGAACCGGGAGTTATGTCCAAGTTTCAGGCCGCTTTCGGACAATGCGCGCGCGATGCTCGATATTTTGTCGCGATCAATTTTCTCATCGTTTTCACAAACGTTCGCGCGAAACTCTTTCGAGCGCGCGGATACACCGCTGATTTCTCGAAAACGGAAAAGAACTTAATTACCGGACAAATTCCCGCGAGTTCAACATCGGCGCGTCGATCGAACGAGTTTTGTTTGCGCACGGGGAGAAAAAAAAAGAGTTTTCCCGTCGCGAAACTTCGAAGAATCGCTGATTTACAGAAACTTCCGCGCTGCGCGCGAAACGATAACATCGGGACGTTTTTCCAATTGCGTTTGCCTTTTGACGCTCTCTCCCTCCCCCGATCGGCCGACAGAATTTTACAACTGTATAAATACGTCGGCGTCGTCAAGCGCGAGAACATTTCGCGAGCTTCTCTTTCTGTTTCTTTTCGTTTTTCTTTCTCTCTTTTTTTTCCCCCGCCGTTCGTTTGCTCCCGGAGCGAAGAAACGACGACGCAGGCCGGGAAGTCGCGAAAAAGGAGGCATTTTCTCCGTTGCAAGATTTACGACGTCCAAGTATCGACGAGAGGTCGAGCGAGCGCGCAAGCTTCGAGGAGTTTTCCAGTCTGAATCGCCGGAAAATCGACGGTGACGCCGACGAAGAGAGTGTCCCTGTATCTGTTTTCCGTCCGTCCGACCGCTCCGTTCGTTCGTTCGTTCCTTCCTTCCTCCGTTCACGAGAGCGCGCGCGGCGAAGTTAATTTTTAAAGTTCCAGACGAACGAAACGAGCCGGAGGGCTCGCGAGCGAGCTCGTGCTCGATTTCACGGGAGAGGAGCGGGATTATTGATTGTTCGCGATCGCTCGCCCGATTCGAAACTCCGGAAGGCAAAGACCCGTGGCGATTTCGAATCAAGACGGTACGTGCTTGTAAAGATGATGGAGAATAAATAAATTCTCACACAATGCGCACGTAAATTGCAGCGCATAAAATACATTAGTGACGAAACAAATGTGTACATGTAAAACTTATCAGAGATATTGCTCTCTTGAAACCGAAGAGAGAGAGAGAGAGAGAGAGAGAGAGAAAGCTCTGATATTCATTGACGAATGAATAATCTCCTTTTAAAACGATCGCTTTTGCATACTGAAGGGCCGTTTCCGCGTTTACATAAAAAAAAAAGTTGTTACAATTAACGTAACGCAATGATTGCACGTTCATGATTAACATAATGAATCATTAATAGAGATCTCGTTAACATCAAGCGCGGAGAATTATTTCCGAGATAAATTTGCAAATGTCAGAGAAGGAGAGAAAAAGAGCAAACTCATGCTCGTCATATTCAGAGCAGAAGGCATATCAAAAGTTCGACGAACACGTGCAATTTTTTTTTTTTTTTTTAAAGGTTACAGGGGATTTGAATAACCCGATATATATCACGCGCATATCCGTACTCCGCGCGCGTATTCATACGGTTAAGGGAGGAAAATCCGCGACTATTCGCTACGATTAAGCTCACATTTCCGCTTCTCTTCCCCGTCGGGAGCTGTAACCCAGGTTAATTTTAAAAAGCTCCCGTCGACCAAATTACTCGAGCCCTTCTTCGTTTCACAACCCCCGGGTCTTCCTAAAAGCTCGATTTCACGTTAGAATTATCGATTGCATGCGATCGAGTTTCGTCCACAGAGAGAGAGAGAGAGAGAGAGCAAGGAACTTCGGGCTTATATACCACTACAAGAAGGCAGAAGGAGCGGAGAATGACAAAGATGATAGAAAGAGAGAGAGAGAGAGAGAGAGAGAGAGAGAGAAGCGACGACGAAGAGATTGAACGAGAGCTCGAGCACGTTTACAAGACGCGACGAACTTTATTTACTTGAAACTTGAGCTCTCGATCTTGCTACAGTCTACTTACTTGGCAATGCCAAGTAAGAACAATCGTTTTATATCACGATAAATATTAATTACGGCAGGATTTTCGCGCGCGCGCGCGAGCGGAAAGAAATTTAATCGTTATTTAATAAATTCATCTACATCAGTTTAATCTAAGTAAACTCCGCGATCGATTTTTATCATCCCGAAGTTGTTCTTCAAGAAAGAGAAAGAGAAAAAACGCCACGTGCTCCGGAAGGATAATGCCGAGGACTTCGCTATCAGGATCAAGCGCGACGATGGATTTACGGTGCTCGAGTGGTCCTTTACGGTCGAGCTAGCAGGGTCTGTCTAGGATGCTGCTGAGCCCAGTCGCTGTGGATTGTTCAGCTAGTGTCACGAGAAGCGATTTAAGCTCGATCCTAGCCGTGGATTACCGCGAGATCCTTCGACCCGGACTGAAGCGAGTTAGGATTACAGACCCTCGTTTGATGCTAAACTCGATCCACACGCTCGACTCCTATCAACGGACAGTGCCGATTACCTCCGCGCCATTTTGCGTTCTTCGCGCGTCATTTAAGTACATCTGCGTTGACCGCTGATTTATCGCGCGCGCGACGATGTAAGTAAAACATTTCGTCGACGTATTAAATCTGTTTAATTTCAACGAAAATTTTGTTGCAATTTAATTGAAATTTTTTTCAAAATTATACTTTTTGCGTGCAGAAAAGCGACATAAGATGGTTATCGATTTAACGTCCAAATTTTCTTCAATTCTCCGCGAGCCGTCTGTAAGTGAAAAACGTCCGCGGCGGAAAAAATGATTCTGGCGAATTGAGCTACTTTATATATATATATATATAAATGGAATGTCTGCTTTTTCCCCTTCCCACTTCTCTCAGTTCGCGTGCGCGCGAGAGAGAATTCTCGCAGCAATATTTTATCTATCCACTTCACCTTTTTCGAAATTGTGTAATATCATGCGTCAAGAATAAATCGCGAGTATTACGGTACACCGCGAGGAGAAAAAGAAAGCCGATGAGGAGAAATTCAGCAATCAAGCTTGAAAATCTCTCGGGCAAATATTTTCATTTGTTCGTGAGTGGTGGCCGGAAATTGGGGCGGTTGAATAATGACTGCGTGGATCAGGCAAACGCGAGGAAAAATAAATATCCGCGAAAGAATGGATAGGCGGAGAGAGAGAGAGAGAGAGAGAGAGAGAGAGAGAAAGAAAAAAAGAAAGATTCGAGAAGTAAAAGAGCAAAAAAAAAAAGATCAAACTTCCATTTGTATGTACAAATGAGGTAGACGTATAAAAAAAAAGAAAAAATGAAAAAGGCAAATTCGTCCAGCCATAAATCGCGTATATTGTGTGGGATCACCGTCCAGAAGCAAGAAATAAAATTCAGAGCTCTCCGAATACTCTTTATGGATTTTAATACATCACGTAATTACCGTTTGTTGAAATTTCCATCGCTCTTTCTTTGCGCGAGAAAAACCTACCGTGATTCCCTACCCTATGATCGTGAAACGATTTATTTTGCCGTCGTGGCAATTAATTAAGTTGCCGCACGTCTCTCTCTCTCTCTCTCTTTCTCTCACACTCTCTCTCTCTAGACGTCGTGCAATTTAACGAAGGTCCCCAGTGACTGGAAGCTAGCTCGTGAGCCAGCAACGAAATTATTGTCGCTCGCACGACGAATTTCATCGGTCGCATCTAATTGGGAAAACGACGTGGCGAAACGATGTGGCGACGAATACAACGGGTCTCTCCGTAAATTGTACCTCAATCGGTTTCCCATATGCGTAAACTGTGCGCGGCGTCAAACCGAAATTACCGCGCGGACGGGAGTATCGCGGCGCGATGCGTCGGTACGCCGAACTTTCCCGGAATGTGAAGTTAAATAAGCACCGCGATAACAAGGGTGTAACGTGTTTCGACAATTCGGTGATTTTAAATTACGATTTTAATCAGTCGAGTGAGAAACGAGAAAGAGAAAGAGAAAGAGTGAGAGAAAGAGACAGAGAGAGAGAGTACCGTTGATTAAAAGCACCGATAGAGTTTCCAAGTTACTGGAGAACAAAGTTATCGGCCGCGACCGACAACCGCTCGCGCGCTAAGGATTTTTAAACACAACGCGCCTGCGATAAAGTATTTTCGCTGTCGATTTTCCCGGTACCGGCCAATAAGAGCGAAAGGTTTATCGTTTATCGAGATAGATAGAGAGAGCGGGCGAACGAGTCAGATAATTTAAAGTGGTGCACCCACGGTAAACGGGGGCAAACGACTTTATCGGAATAGAAGATCCCTCCTCCTTCTCCATCTCATTTGCATCAGAATCGGTTGCGCTATAAATATCCGTATAATTCTCAAGATCGCAGTCGGGTCGGGGGAAGGGGGTGATTAATTCGCTACACGCGCGCATCCGCGTGCAAAGTGCACACGATGCGTCCTGACGTGCGGTAAATAAGTGGGCCCACCTCCCCCAACCCCCGTTGCGCGCGTGAGACGTGGCTCACGCGCTGGATCGCGAACTAATTAAAATACTTCGCTTACGTCGCAAAGTGTGAAAGGTAAATAATATGCAACGTTATACGGGGGAGAGACACACAATGTGTTGCGCCCCCTAATTATATTCAACATTAAAAAGACATTTATCTCCGCAGCATTTTAATTAAAATCGCTGATCGCATTTCGCGCGAAAAACAAGATGAGATGTAATGAAACGCGTAATAACGGAAGCCTGTCCGCGCGCGTATACACACGCGAAATGCAAAAGCGAGATTTTTTCAAGCGTAATTGTGCAACACAAGGTCCGAGAGGAGCTTCGTGGCTTAATTATCGCGGACTGAAAAAAAAAGAGGAAGAGAGAGAAAGAGAAATTTTCCTCTCCGTAAATGTGAAGAGAAATGAGATGGCGAGCGCAATTGCTGGCGTCGATGAATCTGTCAAAAAGCGCAGTGGCAACATTGCGGTAGCCACTTTAGAAAGAAAGATAAAACAAAAGCACGCAGAAGTAGCGGCAAACACAGCGGCACGTTGCGTTGCAGCGGTCTCCAAACCGCAGATGGAGGTCCCACACTTCCCACGCCATCCCTCCCGCAGAGGGTGAGAGAGCAAGAGTCCGGAGTCGCATATTTCATTCCGAGTAAGGTCCACGTGGACACCATTCTTATTGCCCCGTGGAACCGGCGAAATATTGGAAAACTTCGGGAAGAAACTTATTCCGCTGTTTTCTCCGTGTTCGCGCACGAAGGAGAACGGTTCATCAGCGAAGCGCCGTCGCTTTGCGAAATCGGTAATATCGCGCGCGTCTTGCTAAAGCACGGGATGTTTGAGTTCCGAAGTAGATCTCTCTCTCTCTCTCTCTCTCTCTCTTTCTTTTCGAGAAAGTCATAAAATGAAGAACAAATTTCTGCGAAGAAAACTTGTTTTATCTAAAAATAAAAATCCGACTCTCGACAACGCAGTTTCTCGTAACTCGATTTTTAACATATTCCGAAAACGCGCCTCTGTGCCGCGATATTCCGCACAGATGTGATTTCTTATTATATTCTTATTATATTTCTTATTGTTTTCATAGTAGAAAAAGTGACAACATTCCGACCACTTCGGAGACGTCGAAACGTTTTCCATCTTTTCGGACAGATTCCGACTCGATCAATTATTTCGGCATTTTTTTGAATATATATAATAGAGAAACTAACAAAAAAAACGGAATTGTTCCGCGTTCCGAAACGATATAATGAATATCCGGATAACAAGATGCCGTCGCGGCGTATCTATTGTTACCGTGTCCGCTTTTTTTAAGTGCGAATTTTGTATGTGCGTGAGCAGAAAATTACTTTCTTCCTGACTAAAAACCGTTTATTCAGATTACGCAAAGAAGTCCGTCATGCGTTTTTTTTACCTTTCATCGGCGTAAATCGTGGAAATACCACGAGTGCGGTAGAGAGACGCTGCGGAATTCGGCGAAAAAGAGATGCGTTATTGCAGTCGGACAACAAAAGCCACCGGGGGCTTTGACTGGAGGTAACTCCGGGCGTAAAACAAAAGGTGAATAGAGCGATAGTGTCTGGTGGTGAATAGGAGGATGGAATGGTGTCTGGCCGATGACAACGAAGTTAGGATCGACAATCGATACTATCTCGACCTTTTTGTTTGAATGAACAGAATAAGCAGTTTACGTAGTTTTGCAAAATTGCAAAATTTACGCGCGCGCTCACGCGAAAAGTATATTGCGGAAGCGAAAACGTTAAAACATACACGAGAAACTATATACACTTCGATATACTCTTTCGCGTGTTTCAACCAATAAAGTAGAAAAATTAAATAATACACCATGCGATTTGTTGCGCGCACGCGATTTTGAGCAAATAGAATTTTTTCTTGAGCACATTTTTCACTTATTTTCTCTTCTTTCTCTCTCGTAAATGTGTTTACACTGCAATGAGCTCGTTATTTCTCGTATCGTTTGTTTCCTCGCAAAACTATACAAGACCGACACGCGTCGTGTCGGGGGTAAAATCGATTTCAAGTCGACCCGAGGCTCCGCAGAGTGGAAAGAATATCCGGTTTCAGGACAGCTTGTGTTGCACAAACCGCAGATAAAATTTCCGCGCCGCAGGGACCAAATAATAAATATCTCAACCCGAGACCGAACTTCTGCCGTGCATAAAAACGCTCGCAACCGCCGCGGCATCAAAGGCAGCTGTGCCGCTATCATCGGAGACAAAACGCGAAACTATCGCGACCGACCTAGATACGCAGTCGAAAGAACACCAACGACATTTCGATATTTCAACAGAGCGCGCGTCGCTCTTTCTCTTCTTTCTCCATCCGCGGGAACAGCGCGTTTCGCGGTACAGAACAATGCGACCATTTGCATTTTGCCGCGAAACTGGAGATGAAAGAGAGCCACGGGCGAATATTTTGCGTCACCCTTGGCCCGCCCCTGTGGCCTTTTCCTCTTCCTCTCCCCATCCGACGACTCTAGAAACGAATTGCGAGAATTATGGAAATTTTCTACCAACTTCTTCCTTCTCCCTCTTTCTCTTATTTCGCGCGCTTTTCTTCCCCTCATGTCGGACCCGGGCTGGCTTCGGCTCGCGATTGCCGCCCAATAATTCATACGCATTAACAACGATTAAAATCGGGTATGTACGCGTCATCGATGCAAAAAAAAATCCATCGCTAGCGGTGCAAGTAATTGTATCGTTTTACACGCTCGAGCATTTTCGAATCGCTCGTCAAAACGGGGAAGCCCGTGTTGCATAAACTGCTCTGCTAAGCGCAGGGATGATTGCGCGCGAGAGGGCTGATTGCGATTTCAATATTTTCGAAACAGCACAATTCCGGTGTTTCGCAACGATAAACTACTGCCGTGTTTTGTTTTCCGCTTGTTAAAATAATATCAGCCGTATTATTGTTTTTTCCGAAAAAAATTGCAAAAATTATATTATCATATTATTTTTTAATTGACAACATACCGCAAATATAAATGACGAGGTTATTCTCGAATCAGACGGGGAGACAAATTTAAATAGAGGGAAGTAACTCAAACAGCGTCTGAAATATCCTACCGGCACTTCGGTAATCACTACTTCGTCGTGTCTTGGACCGCGTCCAAGATGATCCAAACGTGAGGTTTAAATATTCCATGCGTACATGCGCTATGCGCAGATGGCCGATCCTGGTCGACCGTCTCGTATTTTACTCGCGCGTTATTCCGCATGCATATACCCTCTATTCTCCCTCCTTTTTCGCTCTTTTCTTATCTGCTCACATACTTTTCCTTACGTGTGTCACTGTGTGTGTGTGTGTGTGTGCTGCTCCGCGATTTCCTTATCCTATTTCTTAATCCCGATTTTTCCCGCTTTTCTTATCCCGAGTATGCACTCGCCGCATCCCTCGCCTAGTCGTCCTCCTTTTTCCGCGTCACACGGATTGCATTTTTATTTTTTCCTCCCTCCTCACTTTTTCTCTCTCAACATCTTATCTTTATTACAGCATCCCTAATTCCCTCGTTTTCCCACAACTTGTCTCTCTACCTCTATCCTCCTTCGTTTTTCTACGTTTTTCCATCTTTACGTGAAACACGAATATACGTATCAGATGACTACTGCGGCGAAAATTTACGTTTCTCCAAGAAGAAAGTTCACACACACACACACACATACAGAAATCCGTGGAAACATATATTTCCGTGTTACAGAAAAAGTTCGAGATGTCGCTTTAAATAATGGTCGACTTGCGGAAGAAATATAAAAAATAAAAGCGTATTGCGGTGATAATAATTACATTTATAAAAAAAAAGAACAATATGTGTGACAACAGATACGACAAACAAAAATGATATGTATTAAACAAATGTGCGAGTTGCTGCTTGAAACGATTAACACATTTTGTTTGCAACACATGAGTAAACTTTTCGTTTGTTTATTTATTATTTGTTTGTTTGTTTCTATTTAAAATGTTTTGTAAGCTGTGTAAAGCATTAAGCCGTTTGCGCGAAAAAAAAACCGCGGGCACGATCGCTATTTTCGGATTTTTGCAGAAAAATGCGTGCGGATTTCAAAATAGCTTTGAGAGCATCATCGCGTATAAAAGGTCAGTTAAACTTAACCAAATTGTTTTGTTATCCCCCGCGTTTGCTGTTCCGTGTAACAAAATAAAATTCAATTAAGCAAACGTTAATAGAACTGTCTATATTTTATCCGTGTACTCTACTACGTGTCGTCAAAGTGTGCCGTCAGCGTGCGCACGAAATATTTTAGTTCATAAAAAACACAGATAATAAATCACACGCGTTTTAACGCGGACAAAAAGAATTATTTTTTTGGCACAAAATTAAAAAGCATAAAAAACACTGCGATAAAACAAATTGAATTTTGCTATTTTTTTTTTTTTTTTTTTTTTTTTTTTTGGCACGCGTATCATTCTCCCTAGCAACTCCGCTCGCGCACTCCTCGCTAAAATGTAGACGATCGCGTGAAAGAGGGAAATGCGAAAGTTTCGCTCGCGCGCGCACTATGGATTACCGCTGCGCGCGATCTTAATATAATATCGAGTTTCCCGTATCACGCGAAAACTCGCGGGATGCATCTCGTTGTAGACAGAGACGTGGTTCTCTTTCTCTCTATCTCTCTCTCTGTCTCTCTGCGACGTTCCATTGCGGCCGAACGCGCGAGATCAATCGCGGTTGAACGCGCGGGTATATATCGGTGCCACAGTCTCTCTCAGAACGATCGTCGACGATACGGAGCCCTCGCATTCAATGCGCGCGTTCAGAGGAGTAGCAAGCGGCAATAGGATTCGACCGGGCTATCAGCTGCCGAACATACTAGCTCGCGCGATTCACCGCCGCGGGAATCGCCGTCCGCAAGTTTCCATCGCGCATCAACAGTTACGGGACAACGAGAGGGAGAGACTCTATTCTGGTGATATAGCCGGGGATTACCTGAGAGCGGCGAAGCCGCAGCTTACACACCGGACGGGCGTAAGTCGACGGGTAAACTGTCGATCACGATCTGCACGCTAATCGCGTGATGCATGAAAATTAATAATCACCTTTGCTAATTCGCGGCGAGATATACGAGATATACGGCGAGTTAAGCGGCGGCGGCAGCGGCGACGGAACTTTGTAACTTGATAGCGGGGACGTACAAGGCAATTTATGCAAATATATGTATATACAATGTATATGTCGAGTGATTGATAATAGTAATTTGAGTATTAGCTCTCTTCTCAAGAACCTCGTGCGCGAGGTACATTTCGCCGCTACATTTCGAGGTTACCTGTAACTGTTACTTGTTGCGGTTTTGTAAGGAGTAATGGGAAAAAGACCTGTTTTTTTAGCCCATTTGTTTGACGTCAAATTTCTTTTACTTTTTTTTATGTCAAGTAGAGTACTATATAATGGAACATTAATTCCAGAGAAATTGTAAGATGAGTATAGGTACAGAGATATGAAGGAGTGTTTTGAACAGGAATAAGATTTTTCTATGCAAACATCATAATATCGCATATCGATAAATATATCGCATATCGATATATATCGCATTTCGATATATATCGCATATTGATATATCGATCTTCTTTTTGTTTCTAATTGCCGATTCCAGCAAAGTGTTAAAATTTTATTAACCAATCTGTAATATTGGATCGCAGATGATCCATTCGACAGAATATACTCTCAATATTACATGAACTTCAGCCACGCATTCTTCCTTTGCCATCATCTCTTGCTCCGTTTCAAATTTAAAAAGAACGAACAAGATTTCGAAACCGGCAGTATATATACATTACGCGCGATAACAATCTCAAGAGATTTTTCACGCGCGCCCAAGTAGCTCGCAGAGATTTTTCTCGAACGGCTCAAATGGAAGGGTATTATTTAAATAAGGCAATTAAGTAGACTGTGCTAATTGAGTATAATGTCCCGTTTCGGGATAATACCCCGGCTAATACCTGCTAACACCCCGATTCCCGTCTGCCAAAATGCCCCCGCAAGATTTATCGGAAAGACGCGAAAGAGGAGGTGTAAAAGTAAAAAAGTTACAAGGTGAAAAAACTGCAAAGTGATGATTCAGCGACCTGATTCAGTGTCGATGAATTATGTTTCTTATGAAAATACGAGTTCTTCGCGCGCGAGTTTCACGATCGCGGGAGGGAGAGGGAGGAGTCTTCTAAAACGAATTCTCTCCCGTAGAAGAAAACTATCGCGAAGAGCGCGCGTTGTTTTCTCCTTTTATTTTTTTTTTTTTCAACTCCGTCAATGTGTCTTCATGAGTAATTCAAAGTTGAATTTCATTGAAATAAAATCCGGCTTATTCTCCCCGGCTGTGTGTAGATGCCGCGAAAATTTCGTTACGTAAGTGGGAATTGAATGTTAGTCCGACGTGCTCCGTGTGTGCAAGCAACAATACTCGCTTTTACGCGACGCGTGCATGCAACTCGCCGTGAGTAATAACAGCGTTGCGCGCGGTCGAAATTATTCTAAATCTGGCACGATACGAACTTGCAGAGGTGCAGCCAGCGGCGCGACGCGTGCGGTAGACACGCGCTGAGGTGCTCTATTGTTAATTAACTCGAGATTTGTTGCCCTAGCTGAGCCGGATGACAGTCTTGAATGCAACGAATGCTGCAACATCCGCGCTAAGCGCGAACAATTTACCGAAAAGCGTGTCTCAGTAGTAAAATAAACCGCGTTTTCCTCAAAAAGCACCAGAGAGCAAAGCGGAAGCATTCTCTTTCGTCAAAGTTTCATCCCCCTTTCCGGAGAGAAGGGGGAAGAGTGAAAGAAAACGCAAGGATCAATGACTGAAGAAAAGGAGCGGAGCTTGACCACTCACAGAGCTCCGGCGCGAGCTCTACGTGGATGTTTTAATTCTCAAGCGAAACGCGGCAAAAACAAAGGCAGGGTAAAGACGGGAGCGGCGCGTCACAATTAGTGAAATAACGAGGGAGAAATGTTGCTGCCGCGCGCTTTCGGAGTCCGTCTTTTACTCGTCTTCGCCGCGATAACCGACTCCGAGAGTCGGGAGGGAAGGGGGGGGGAGGGAGGGAAAGAATCGATCCTTCTCACCGCCCACGCATTCCAGGATTACGTCTCTAGCTTTGACTTTCTCTCTAATGCGGTCTTTCTTTGTAGCAACTCGCAATCAGAAAAGCCGGTACGCAAACAAAACAGAAACTTAGAAACAGCTATTCCGACTTTTAACTTTCTACTATAGTATTCAATAACGCAAGAGAGAGAGAGAGAGAGAAAGAAAAAGAGAGAGAGGAAAAAAAGAGTAAATGCGCAGATTCAAAAAACTATTGATATTGTTTTACATCAGTTGTATCGTTCTGGTGCGATATCGCTGCTGTTATCTCGATGGATTTTGTTACGACTATTAAAATATATTCCAAAATATGTTTTAATTTGGATAACGAAAAAACGAACGTTTTAAAAAAAAACACGCATTTAAAAATCCGAGATTTTACATGCAGTGTATTAATATCTCTTCGCAATATATAAAGCGCATTAACGTTGCTCTTATAATACGTAACATTTAATGCGAGAGAGTTATTTCCCTGCACAAAATTGGAGAAGAAGAGAGTTTTCTCGACAAAACACACACACAAATCATGTACCAAAAATATCCAAGATACTCCGCAGACTTTGCAGTTCCCTTGTAAGTCGAAAGGCAGACGCTGTAATCTTCAGAAATTACATCTTCGTTTGGAAGGTTCGCCGGTCCGAGCTTTTCCAAAGAAGGCAGAGAGATAGAAGGAAGATAGAGACGCGTGGGAGGAGATGAAAAGCTGTGGTTAAAATAGAAAAAAAAAAATAGCACACGTACACGTGTGTACCTGACGCCGGCAAATGCAGAAAAAAGAATACGCCAGCTCTGATGTACGACCTGAAAAAGGGACGAGGGAGTGAAGGCAAGGGGCGAGTTCGCTGCGCGCGCGACACTGCGAATGCAAAAGCAAGATTAAACGGGGACACGTGCGACCCGATAATTTGCTCGAAACAAAAAAAAAATAGAAAAAAACAAATATCATGCATTTCGGCGGCATTATGGTGTGCGCGTCGTGTGAGAATTTTTTTTTCCATAATCGTTCCGACACATCTCGCGCAATGTACACGCGGTGCAAATCGCGCGTTTGCGAAACTTCTTTGGAAAGCTTGATAATAACAAGTAAGCGAGTTAATGTGAGAAGAGTGTTGAATGCGATGTTTTTTTTCTTTTTTTTGGGCGCACAAGTTCAACTTATTTCGTCACTCGATCTATTTCGCGTGTTTCTGTGAAAAATCTGGACGTTAAATTCCCGCAAGAAAACGAGATATCAAATTAAGATTATTAATTAAGATTAATTATCATGTCGAAAAGCAGATATATACGTGAAGCTGACTCTTGAAATTAATACAATTTATGTCACATCGTCCGACACGGGCTAAAATTACATTTTGTGTGAGAATTACATTTCTCTGTTATGTGAATTGGAACGAGGACAAGTCGCATAATGGATTCCGCGATTTGGAGAGGCAGAGAGAACGAACGAATATCTTGTATCCTCCGTAAAACACTCACTCACCCCTCCCCACGCCTTCCTCCCAACCACTTTCCAGTCGCGCAGTGACATCGGTTGTTCTCCCAACGTGCATGTAAATTTATTCTCGCGTAGGTACGCTCGCCATGCAGATTTTAACATAGCGCGCCCTCAGAAACCCGTCAGTACAATTTCGCAGTGGCTTAGTAATTTCGATTTAGGTCCGATAAAGGATAGCGGCGCTGTGAAGCCGTTGGTGAAACTCTGGAGCGCGCGGCGGGGCTTTCGATTCAAACCCCGTTTCCAAAGCGGGGTTCCGCCACGTCAGTTTCGAACTCTGATCGCTGTTACCGTTCGTTAACCTTTAAGCGATGGAGAGGATTCAGGAACGTGAAACACCATCGACGAAACATAAAAGGATCTTTACAACACTTTTTGATTGCTTTCAATTCCGCAAATAGCTACGTTGAAAAAGAAATTGAAACTCTGATTACGAACTAAAATAACGGTCTTAATAAGAAAACACATAAAAAAAAAAAAAAAATTAATAAGAAAAAGAGCTCGATGATTAGATAAGCTCCAGATTTCGACCAGCGGAGCAAGAGTTATTTTTCGCAACGATTAATTATATAATTAATTTTCTTAGAGGAGTGAGGTTTATTCTGTGTTAAGACATTTAAACCGTGCGCATTCAATTAAATTTAATTCTAATTTTAAAAAACGCACCTCTATCTGCCTTAGAATTAATAAATTTTAATTTAATGTGTATTGTTTTTTGTATAATTTTACATAAAGCATCTTGCTACAAGTTATATGCAATTGTTTCTCTTCTACTTTCGAAGCAAACGAGTTCCTAAACGATGAATTCGCTCGCGGAGAAAAGCGCGCGGCGATATCTCAAATTAGCCGCGGGGCGAGCGTTCCCGACACTCTCGACCACGAAATTTCGCGCATCATCGTTGATGAAGCGGCCGTGTGCGGTATGATGAATTACCCGTCGTACTCGCGCAAACCGCAACAGTACCCATAGAGAAGCGGGCTCGGCAATAACAAGACGAGAGAGTCGGCCGAAAAGCATCGCGGCTAAAGCCGCGCGGCGAGGCAAAGAGCGGGCGAAACGTGACCAACGATAAATATCCAACCGATATCGATACTCCCGATCCCGCTCAACGGGCTTCCGTTCGTTCTCTCGCACGATGTTAAACGATACCACGCGCCGCGTTTGCATCCGATACTATGTGTGCCGAGAGAGAGAGAGAGAGAGAGCGATCGAACGCACGAGAGAAGGGGCGAGATCGCGGGGCACAAACCGCGAGATATCGCGTCGATAATCCACCGGCGGACAGTTATAAGCGCGCAAACGCTCCGCTTTCTGCCCTTTAGCGGCGCGATTTTGCGCGAGCGATCACAGTAGATGCACATTCGCGTGGCAGAAATCGCCGAGTTAAACGATCCCTAATTTCGCCGAGTACGCGGGCGCGTAATAGTCGCGTTATTACGGTTGCGATCGGAAAGGCGGATGAACGGTCGATAGCTTTGATAGAGAGAACACTCGAGGGGGAGAGAAGTGAGAGACAGAGATAAAGAGAGAGAGACGTGATGAATCAGAAATAATGGAGCAACCCATTTTCACGCGTACGAGACTACATTTTTCTTTCATACGGAATATGTAATGATGGAGTTACCAAAAAATTGCAACTTCTCTCTGCGACACGATTCAACTTCTCTCCATCCCTCTTCTCGCGTGTTTTCGTGTGTGATTAAAATTAAAATCACAAGGTCGTCAACTCTCACGTATGATGCACACACGCGCGCGTACAGCCAAAATTTCCGCCAAGAAACCCTTCTATGCATACATCCTGCGAGCCGCGCGCATACAGTACACACAGTGTCCCCTCAGTGCGCGCGCGGTGTCACGCTTAAATATTAAAAGCCAGAAGGATGCGCGAAGCTTTCCTGAAACACAGGAAGGAACGAGAAGGGGGAAAGGGAGACGCGGCGACCGGGGGAACGGGAAGATTAAAGTTCGGGGGAAGCTGAGAGCTAACGCACTTCTCTCCCGTGTACGTGTGTCGCGATTTCAAGCGCTCGCGTAGGATCAAATTCCTCGTCGAGTAGCTTGGCTGGAAACATTCTGCTTTAGCTCGGCCGACGCGCGAGCGAGCGAGCGAGCATGCTGGGAATTCCATCGGAAGACGCGTAAGGCGAGCGCGCCACGTTTCCAACCACGTTTCGACGTGAATTCGCAGCGCGCGTCTGCATCTCGCGTCTTCTCTCTCGTCTCTCCTGCGTGTCTCTCTTTCTGTTTGCGTACTTGCGCGCTTATACACACATGCGAGAGTACGCGCGCGCTTTTGAGAGGACCACTTAAAAAATCGCTCAGAGAAAATGCAATCTCGGGAAGAAGATCGTAAGTGATCATCCGAATAAATATCAAATTGTTGTTCGAGAGAGCGAGCGTTTTTTTTTTTTTTGAGCTGACTGCGAATGTGTGTTTGCACATCGAGAGAGAGAACTATTCGTAATATTTAAAAATTTCGCCGTGACACATCCGGAAGGGAGAATAAATATCCCGCTTATAAACTTCGATCTGTGTTGTGCGCGCTCGCATTTGTCGGTGAAATTTTTATGGACGCGCGCGAAAGAATCGGCAAAAATCGTATAATAAACGGGCTTTCTCTGTTTTCATTCGCAAATGGTTCATTCGCGACCAAACGCGGAAGTGCAGCTCGATGTAGGCGCTGCCATTATCAGAGTTCGCAATTTTTATTCGAAGCCCTTCCTCTCCCCCTTTCCCCTCGAATGAGCACGACATGTCGCATCTATTTGCGTGTAAACGTTGGCGAATCGGCGGTTGTGGCGCGGGAATATCGATTTTTCGCGCCGCATACATCAAAAACAGTATAGGCAAACCCGGTGTGCTCTCTCGCGCCTTTCCTCCCCGCGCGCTTTACGTCGATACATGAAATTTGTACCGAACTAGACTACTTGCATGTCTCTAGATGGTACAGAATACATGCACGACGGTCGTGTATTGCGGCTGACAGTGGACGAGCCATTTCCATGACGGTGCGTTATTGCTTTCGCGGTCCGAATTCCCAAAGTCTCAAGTCACGCTACACGATCTCCCTATGAGCGGTAATGTGTATCGTGCGCGCTTCAGTCTCTCTGGCGCGCAACGTGATGCACCTCGTTGCATACACGACCCCGTCCGTTGGGAAAGCCTCATTATTTGAACCTCCGCAAACATATATCCCTGAAAATTGCAATCTCCCGCGCGCAAACGCGATAACTACGTCAAGATGTGAATGAACAAAAATACAGATTAGAGAGAGAGAGAGAGAGAAAGAGAGAGGAGGACGGAAGTTTAAAGTTCCGTGCGTTCTTTGACTTTCGAACGAAGAACGCAGACTAAGAAAATATTTCTCTTCTGTGCGAAACATAAATTTGTGCAGTTTAATTTATTTGAATCGACTCATTTCTCACAAAGTTCGCCCGAGATGCGATTTTTGACTCTTTGCGAACTTTCCGGTTTTCTTTGCGGTGTTCCTTTCATACGTGTTTACTCTCGTCACATCTTTCTTTCTTTCTCTCTCTCTTTGTGTTTCGCAAAGATTTTCGCTGTAGACGGAGTTAAATTGTGTTTCGCACAATCTCGGATGAGTAAAACAGGGAGGGAAGAGGATCGCGATGTAAAGCAAGAGAGAGAGAGAAAAGCGAGAGACAAGAGCGGCACACTCTCGTCGGTGAACGCCGCTTAATTTCCGTTTTAAATGCGGAACAGAAGTTGCAAGTCAAACGGCTCCGGGGAGGAGATGAAAAACTGAAATCGAAGCGAGCGGCGACGAGAGACACACTTTGTTCAACATTTACGACGAGCGAGAAATATGGTCACGGCAGTTAGACGAACTCACTCTCTTTCTCGCTCTCTCTCTCTCTCTCTTTCTCTTTTGTAAGAATCCGCACGAGATATTTATCACAAATCGGTTTTCTTTTATATACGCGCAACATTTACAATTTGAAAAACAAAATATAAAAAAGTTTTCATGTTTTAACTTGACTGTCGCTTGTAAAAAAAAAAATAAACAACTGAGAACACAATTCTATCTTATCTTAAACAAAACTTCCAGATAAAAGAACGATACTCGATACTAAAAGTAGCGAAGATGTTTATGTTATCTGCACTTTGCCTTACGTCACTCGGTTGGAATTCTGTTGAAAAGAGTGAATCAACTAAATTCCAACACCGCGAACCGGTCACTATGTTGAAATAGAGTATATCGTGCTATTAAAAAAAATCTATGAAAACGATCAAAAAGCCCGTCGAAAAGAGGTAATTGGCTGAAACGCACCGACAAGTTTGTTGGTGTCGAATAACATTCCGCGCTGACGTAGCGAGAGGAAAATTGTGCAGAAATTAACACGTACTGCAGGTTTCGGCCGACGACGGAGATGCGTTGCAACCGCAGCAAAAAAAAAAAAAACTACAGAATTTACCGTTTTTTCAGCTAATTTCGCGTCCCGACTGCGATTTGCTCCGATTGCACCGGCAACCCAACCTTCTCGACACCGTTTATTCTCTCGTTTTTTTTTTTTTTTTTTTTTTTTTTTTTTTCTTTTTTTTTCGTTCTTTTTTTTTTTCACACGAGGATTCGGACAAACGCGGACCGGCGTAGATCGAGTCCCTGGGATCCAACGGGAGCGCTGTTATTTACGAGCGAGCAACACGATGACGATGGCGTGTGCGCTTAAAATTTCTCGTTGTAAAAGCCCCGGGCTACAGAGGAGCGCGCTTTAAAGCCGGGAGAAGCACGCGCGCGGCGGATGTTTATGAGAATGGGACGTTACAAGAACCCTTGGACGAAACAGATTTTGACGGTATCCGGTATATCTCTTGTAACAACTGTGTATTATTATTGCGCTTATAAGTGACTCCGTCATTTGGCACAGTAAAATACACTTCGAGCTCGTTTCGCGAATAATATAGCAAGAAAGAGTTGCAAACTTTTTTACGAATATTAAAAAAATCATGCAAGTAACACAACAATAAAAGCTCAACATAACATGAAAAAAGTATTTTCGGACCTTAAACACAAGTCACAAGAGTCGCTCAATATTCTCTCACCAATACATTTTCGAACGCTAAATATAATATTACGCTCGATACTCGAATGAAAAAGAGCGTGTTTCGATTTCTGAAACAATGGTTTATCACAAAGTTTCATTACGGTAATTACTAATAAGAGAACCTGCGTGTCACGCATGCAATAATTTCGCTTTTGAGGGAAATGCATGCAAGCAGTTCGCCACGAAGAAGCGATTTTATGAAGCAAAATTAGCTCGTAACAGGAAATTTTATCGTTTTGCTCTTGGTCGATATTCGCATGAATTATGCGGCGTGGCAAAAATTCCCGGAAGGAAACAATTTTGCTATTACGCGAGGTATCTCAAAAATTTTTCTTAAACTTACCCCTTTTTCACGTGAAAGGAAAAACTCGTCTTTGTGAAAAAAAAAAAAGATCTTATAAACTTTTTCTGTATAAACCGATCGTAAAAGCGATAAATTCCACTTTGAAATCGCGCGCGGCAGAACATTCTTTAATTTTTACCGGCATCTCAATTTTAGCGATCGTAACTTCGCGTACAACAATTTAGTTTGCGCCACACGCTGCAAAGTCACTTTGTCAAAATTTGCTACCGCGGAAACACACGAGACAAGTAAACGCCACTCTTAGGGGGGGGGAGGGGGGAGAAAGGAAGGGGAATGAAAATTTTCATATTACGAAAGGGAAAAGAAACGACGCGCGTGTCGCTGTGAAAATCGCACCGCCGCCGCCCGCGTTCCGCGAAAAGCGACGTGTTAAAGCTGCAACGAGATGCGAGATACAAACTGAATGCCATTATCTGTATCGCGCGCGCGGTTCCTTCTTTCCGGCTCAAACGTTTCGTGAAATTCGCGAGAACGCGCCGCTCGACGACATGTAACGAACGCGAGAGAACGGAAGCGACGAAACGCGACACGTGCTGGGGAGAGAAAAGCGCCGGATTCCTCCGTTTCTTCTCGGTGGAAAGCGGGAAAGGGAGTGGGCGCGCACATCACATGTAGAGAAGAGAGATAAAAAAAAAAAAAAAAAATAGGAAGAGAAAAATAAAACGGTAAGCAAGCAGGTCCCGACGAGGAATAAGAAAGCAACAAAAAAAAAAAAAGAAAAAATTCAGTGGCTCGTTTCGTCGAGTATCGTCGAGTTAGACATAAAAGAGAATGGCCCTAACTGCATTGAGCGACTTCTCGCGTATTACGAAATTTTAAAACGCAATTTCCGGCGAATTGCCGGCACCGCCGAAATAACTTACTGGTCGCGCAAGCTTATACCGAGCACCGAGTACAGTTTCTTCTCTTCCCTCTTTCCCTCCCCCTTGCCTCCCCCCCGAGCTTTTATTCGCTCGAAATTTCTAAATGCATTTTTAACCGCATCGTAAGGAAGCAGTACGCAAAAAATGAGGATGAGCAAATATAAACGCGGCAAAGTACAGTCAATACACTGGATTTTCGTAAAATGAATGCGGTAGAAGTTGTTGTTCTCTGAAAAGTAAGTAAGATTTATAAAATCTATCTCTCGCAACGACAATTCGTACTTGTCATCGTTTGTATCATACACAACCGATACAAGAAATCGTGACAAATTAAGATTCTATTTTCCGTGGTTGCTTGTGCCTGGTGAAACATTGCGTGGAAATAAAAGCGAGGTTCTTTATCCCATCCACCCGCACATCTATCTCAAACCGATACAACGCAGTCGATGACAGCGCAGTCTACGCGACGACATGTCAAAACTGCTTCCTGCAAATTGATTGTTTTCAGTTATTTTTACAGCTGCGACATTTTACGAGACGAGTGACATTTTCTCGTCGCGCGCCAAAAAACGACGGGGTTATAAACGCCAAAAGTTCTGCCACTTTTTTTCCTTGTTTTGTCTCGCTGTAAATGCAGTATTTTTTTTTGTACAGTTTTTGTTTTACTGCGTGACATTTGAAAAAAAAAAAAAAAAAAAAAAAAAAAAACGCGTGCAAAAACGTTGATCCGCGATATATAACAAAATTCGAAAAGTTGTGAGCGCGCCAAAAAGTTGGAGAGCGCTTCTGTTCATTAAATCTATATTGCTAAACTTCGCGGGCGTGAGTGTCAATTTAATGGCGATGCAAGTAACTCGGACGCAAATGCGAAGGAAAAAAAAAAAGAGGGAGAGAGGGACGACGCGCGACGAGACTTTCAAACTTCTAAATAACGCGAAAAACCGGGCGTGCTGTTTTTCTCACGGGTTAAATATGTTTCAGCGTGCTATTTGACATTTCGCGCACTCGCTCGCTCAGATAAAGCAAAAATAGAGCGCCCGCGAACTCCGATAATCTAATTAAACGACATGTAGGCGCGTGAAAAATTAAAGAGTTCATTTCTTTTTGCAACCGAGTGCCGACACAATTTCCTTTTCGCATATATAGAGTTAGTATTTTTAAAATATATGTATCATGTATATGAGAATATATACTGACTGCAAATTATATGTGCAAGTGTAAAATAATTCGAATTCGATCTTACAATTGTCGCACAAAGAAACTTTAACAATAGACCAGAGATATAGAATGTACCAGGAATACGATTCAGGAGACAATTTTGCTCCCGATATACATGTGCCCGTTATACACGCTTGACGTAATTTAACAGGAGCAACGACCATTGCGGTAGAGAGCAGGTTAGGTTATTTATAGCCGTATAACGCGTGATGTAACTAACGCGTGTAACGCTGCGACGCGTGTTTCGTTTCAAGGTCGATTCTCTGGTCAATCGTCAGATAATCCCGCGATTCGTGTTGCACGCGTTTGTGAAGCGCGTTATTGCAACGTAACGAGAAAGGGGGCCACGTGGCCGGCTGTCAATTATCACAATGGAGATTACTCGGCGTACAAGCGAAACATAAACGGGTCGCGCGTAGAGAGAGAGAGAGATACTGTTCCCATTACGTCAATAATACATCCATACATCACGTTCTTCCTCGAGACGCCATTCAGCGAAAACAAATAATATCTTGAAACAATGAGACAAGGGAGAATATATACCACACTCGTGACGAAAGTTGATAATTTGTTGTCGCGTTCGGTAAAATCGTCGAAAGGAAGCTCGTAGTTTTCCGCGAAAAACAAAAGGGAGAAAAAAAACGCACGAGAAAACGATCGAAACGTGTTGCCTTAGCGACGACGGACTTATTGTCGTGTGCGTGAACCGTTGAATGAAAGATAAACAGTGCCACGGGGCAAAGGGGTGACCTCGCGTTTACTGCTACCGTATAAAAAGAGAGACGCGGCCTTCTTCTCAAGTCATTCCAGGCGCTAACCCAACGGAGATGACGATGATACACCGCGGACGTTACTTACGTCATTTAGCGGTGGCGATGAACGATTCGTCATTCGATGAACTCGTTAACCGGAATGGTTTTTCTTAGATAGCGATAGGGAAAAAGAGAAAGAGAGAGAGAGAGAAAAATGACAGGAGGGAGAACGAAGAGGTTCAAACCCTCGTTCGATAATCACGCGGAGGATGATTTCTTCCGAAAGAGGATTTTTACGTCAATCTCTTTACACGATTTATTTTATTTTTTTTTCACAATTAATCCTGATCTCCGGTAAACTCTTAACAAAATAATTGAAATAATTATTTGTGCGAATCGACGTAAATAAATTTCAAATAAAAATACGCGCCTAATTGCGAGATGTTTGTTCAACAACCTTGGATTTGAAATATTAACACGCGATATATTGTGTCTGTTGTAACGAGCAATTTGCATGCTCGTATCATCTGGGAGTCGTATACGCGAACGTGTTGTCAGTGCGCGAATTGGCGCGTTTAATAACAAAATTTACAATATTAATTGGGACATTAACGATTATCATTTTCCTGCGCACGTGATGTTTTTACATTACTCATAATTACAGAGAGAGGCGCGCGCGCACCGCCTCGCTCAGTGTTTTACTGAATACCGGAGAATTATTAATTTACCAGTGCACTGCACTGTTAGCGACATTAAACGGCTACGTCATCCTATCCTCTATATTCCTCAGAACCGTGATGCTCGAAACTTCGGTCCGAGAATAGAACGCGGTCAAGTTGCGGACTGTCTCGAGCAGGCGGGAATGACGTTTCCTATCATCAGCCGGCGAGATAAACGCGCACACACGCACACGCACACACTCACGCGCGCCGCGTATTCGACATGCATTCTACATGACGTGTGTGTGTATATATATATATGTATAAAGTGCGAGAAAAATGTTTGCACGTACCTGACTGCGAGAGGATTTCACCCGACACTTCGTAGATAAAAATCTGGGGAAATTTCTGACCAGCGGAAAGACGACGACGACAACGACGACGACGACAACGACGACGACGACGACAACGACAACGACGACAAAACGCAGGAAGTCACGGAAGAATCGCGCGTTGAATGAAACCCTCCCCTCGATCTAACACCGATTCAAAAGCGAATCGGAGCACAATAGACAAGAGGGAGAGAGAAAGAGAGACAGAGACCGGTTTCTTCGATGCCGATTGATTACCAATGCGAGCACGTTTTTTTTTGTTTTTTAAATACAAAAGTCAGTGAGTTAAATTTTTTATCGCAGTTTTATCTCAAAAAAGAGATCGCGAGTGACAGCTGATCGAAACAGACGATCACGTGCCGAGATAAATCGGTTACTCGGAAAACATGCGCGCGATTGTTCGCAGACCGTCGGTGACCCGGCTTCAGAGGAAGCCGATTCTGTCCTCACGGCACAGAACACGCGCCACGAAATCCGGCAGCCGACTGACGCGAGACGGATGCTGCGGCCGGTGTGTTGCCTTGCCTGCCGCGTCTCTTTCCCCACTGCGAATCCCCTACCATCAACCCCTTCCTCTGTCGTACGGTGCGCCGCAAGCGCCGGCTTCCCGCGCTCTCGCCCTCGCAGTCGCGCGACTCGTGTTACCGTCGGAGCGCGCGGGCTCTGCGCTCTTCTCTCTTTCCACTCTCCGGGCTCCAACATTCTACACCAGGTCCGTGTCTCGTTTCATCCTCTTTCCGCTCTCCTCGCATGTGCTCTCGCTTTCCGTTCTCTTCCTCTCGTTTCTCTCCCCCCCCCTCTCCCCTAGCACACCCCCGCGCCCCCGGCACACAGGATGCGCGATCCAACTCGTTCGCTTTCATTAACTACACTTCGACACTGACAGAATGGATGTGTCGATAATTGAGGGGGCCCGGAATGGAAAGTATGGAGTGTATTAATTATACTATTTTGTTTTTCGCTTTCCGCACACACCCCGTCGTCGCTCCACTGCCGCTGCCCGTTCGTTTGCGCGCAACCATTTTATTTTCTCCCAGATTATTTCCGCGCGCACGCACGTTTTGCGTAACGTTAGCTTTTCCGCGACGCGACTGGAGTTTGCAATTTTTTTAATAAAGATATATATATATATATATACACACACACACACACGTATGTATATATATATAAAGTGTTTCTCTATGGCAGGATTTTATTGCACAACGCGCGGTTTTATGTTTTAAAACTGCACATCTCCCGCGCATCAATGCTCGAATTTTGTACAAATGTAATTTTGCGTAATGTTATGTGCATGTAAATAAATCGATTTGTTCTGAGCGGTTTACACGGACGAATATTTTCATTAAAGTCGCAGAATTAAAGCACGCGATAGCGTAAAGCAAAAACGCGATTCTTGTTGAAATGTCAAATATTGCTAAAATAAAATTGCTCAAAATAAAATTTGCATTTACCAAAGTCTCTCTCTCTCTGTGTGTGTCGAAAATCGGATTTAAATTACACTGCTCTGTGGATTCTAGACTTTTAAAAAACAATTCGCACCTTGTTTGCCTTCTCTTCTTCAAAACCCGAAAACGGGGTCTTTGTCGCAAATGAGAAAAGTGCAAGCCGCTGCTTTGTTCAAGCGAAAATAAACGATCAAGACCAGCGCCTTATATACGACGACCGAAAGTCGGAGGTAAATGACCGGCGGTATCGGAGCGTGGACCACCCCATGTGCACACACATGTGTACCGTCCGTCTGTCTTTCTCTCTCTTTTGTCACACCTACAAGCGTCTTTTGCTTTCTTGCACACTCGGCCCGGTTCTCTACTTACATTAACACTCCGATTTTCCCTTTCGCTTCAACGAATCCGTCGCCTCTCTTTCGTCTCTTTTTTTTTTCTCTCCTTTCTCCCCACAGTGACTGGATATATAGGGATGTGACCGTGCGTATATACGTGGCCGCTGGCACGTCCTTCTACGCATGATGCCACGGAGTTGGCGCATACATGATGCATTCGCGTCGAGGCGTCATCGCGCGCATCCAGATGCGTGTCGTCACCGGAATTTCAATTTCGCCCACGATCGAATCGATAAATGCGGATGTTTGAAAAAATATCGAGAGGATTATAGAAAAACTAATAAAAAAAACAAATCTTTTACGTTACGCTTAAAGAATTTTTAAATTTAATCGCGATTTAAAGTCGAACTCGTTCTATCGTCTTGTTTCTTACTTATAAACTTATGTAAATGTTTCAGGAGAAAGTTTTTTTTTTTTTTTTGTTTTTACATTGACGATTGCGGCATTTTATTTTACTTTCTTTCAAAACTCACTGAGAACCTCACTGTCTCCATTATTTTTCGGTCTCGATTTCTCTCCGCTCTTAAACATTCCGGAGCAAAATCAACGTCCGGAGACAACAGTAAAGCGGAGAGCTTCTCATTAGCGTTGTAATTTACGCTCATTCGCATAATTTATGTAGAACGTAATAAAATATGCACTCGCTAATTCGATTACAAAGGCAAGCACGAGATCTTTTCCGAATGCGTCTCTCTCTATCTCGCTTTTCATAAAGGGCACGCGACAACGAAAATCCACCGGACTGAAACTTCATCTACAAATTATTCGATTAAAGTCTCTCGAAGACTCAACCCAAGTTTTCTCTTCGGGAGGAAGAAAACTACTTGTGAGTTATCAGCAACGGCAGTCGCGCCCGGAAAATGGGAAACGAACGTTTCGCACGCGGATTAGTCCGCGGGATCGGAGTCGGTTTCTTTTTCCGAGAGAGAGAGAGAGAGAGAGATGCATTCTTAAAGTCCCTCCGTCGTAAAATCCACGCCAGCCGCGTCCCATATCGCGCGATTTATTTCCCTCGGCGACCGCAATATCCCTACTTGCGACCTCGGTGGACTTTAAAGGCGCAGTCGAGACGCTATGGATCGGCGTCTAGCTCGCTCCTCCTGCGCGCGAGACTTTAATTTCTCACGACTTCGCCAAAGTCCCGCCGCCGTCTTTGCCACTTTTGAGGAACATAATGTGCGCGCGGCGACCGCCGCCGCCGCCAAGAAAAACTTTTCACGTAACACGTTACATGTGCGCAAACGTTGCGTGTTTACTCCGTATAGCGAGACGGAGCGTCTCCGAAACCCCTTTCGAAGTCGCGAGTACGATCGTCGGAGAAATAGAGAAGTTAAATTATTAAGATACCAGGATATTCGGATGGATGAAATTCATTATTCATACGCGGGATTACGTGTACGCGCGCGCTATTGACATATCGATCGATTTGGTTCATCAGTTTAATGTTTCAGTAAAACACGATCTCGATACGCGAGCGTAATGGAGCGGAAATTATAAAAACTTTTTTACGGAAATTTTTACTTTCACAGCCGGATAAAAACTTGTTCAAATAATAAAGTAGATATACACGAGAGAGAGAGAGAGAGAGCGAGGGAGAAAGAGAGAAGCGATGGAGCACATTTCAAGCGAGCATTTAAATCAAATTATTATTTTATATATTTTCTCTCGCGTTTAGTTATTAAATAATAACAATTAAAGGATATCCGGTAATACCAAAAAAAAAAAAACATCATGCTGTATTGAGCACGTTGAAAAAGTGCAATCAACCCGATTTGTAATTAAATGACCCGCGCAATCCGATATGTGACTGACACCGAGATTTATTCGTCTTTTCGTATCCGCGTCAAATCTGTTCGGATTAATTCGTTTGTTTTGACGATTATTCGATCCCTCCGAGTATTCGATCGTTCATCGCCGCTAATTCTCGCTTATTTAATCGCCGCGAAGTCAGCAAGTCTCTCTCTCTCGGGTCGGTGTGTTTGCGCGAATTAGCATTATTATTTCGCGGCCGATTTTTTTCCCATCCCTCCGCCGGCCGTTGACAATTACGGATTACAAGCGATAAATTAAAGCTCGGGCTTAATTACGAGCTTGCGTGTCACAGCGAACTCGCGCGCGAACACGGCACGCGTTATAAGGGGGGCGTCGGAAAAGGGCGGCAGGTGGACAAAGAGGGCGGAGAAAGGATAAAACAGCGGCTGCCTACGCTGAAACGTTGTTTGCACAATTTTTTTACTCTCATCTAGCTGGATTAATGCGTAAACCGAGCGCACCTCATGAAGAAACGGCGAGCCGTGCCGCGTGACAAATAGTCGTCGGACGCGAGTTGATTCGAGTACCGTCCCCCTGTTGTTGTTGTTTTTTTTTTCTCTCTCTCTCTCTCTCCTTTTTTTCTTTTTTTCGCGCCGCAACCCTCCCGGCGCTTTGGCGCGCGCGAGAGAGACGAGATTTTGCGACAAGGAAACGGGCGCTTATTACCAGCGGGAGCGACCGGTACACTCGCGGATGCTTATCCGACTGAAAAATCGCGTCTCTCGCGCGCCCGAGCTTTCCCCCGTCGTCCGCGGTTTTCCTGTTTTTCATAATTTCCGCGGTTGTTACCAATTAGATCCTGGCACTTGCGAAATTGGGTCTGTGCTCTTTAACCGCACCTGTTATACCCGCTTTGTGTACTCACAGCGAGTAACAGGAGTGAGCCGTAAAAAAAAAAAAAAAAAAAAAAAAAAAAAAAAAAAAAACAAAAGAGGAATAAAAACACCACCACGATTACCGCGGACGGAAAGGGTGAAGAAAAGGAATCGCAAGATCGCGGAAAATGCAGAGACTTACAACCGACGAGACGTGTAATTTCCGCCAATTCTTGAGAACGTTGCGCGCGCACAAACACACGTGTATATACAAGATGTCTGAAAAATTTTGACATTTTTTTCTATTCGGATTGACTCAATCTATCCTCGGACTTCGGCTGTGTCAAAATTTTTCAGACACTCTGTATATACATATGTAATACATATATATATATATAGTATATATACGTTGAAACGGTCGATCGCGGAATAATAGACGGAACTTCGACATTTAGGCGGGATGTGCAAGATTGATATCGTGCGCGCGTGTCGCGAACCGAGAGCACCACCTGCACGTCAAACTCAACGAGGTCGCGCGTGAATCTTTGAACAGGGAAGTCACATTCTTCACTCGAGCAATCGCTAAATATCATTCGCGGTTAGTGGCATGATGTGGCCGCGCGGTAAGCACGAGTGCATCGACCTCCGGGATAAATCGAGAACGGCGAGATGAGTTGGCTGAATAATTTCTGGCCGTCTCGGAGACGTCGTTGGCAAGGGTTGCCACGAAGAAAAATACTCGACGATATCGTCGGATCACATGTCGGACGTGATATCGCGTTGGTTATGGTAATGCGCGAAAGAAGTCAACGTGTCCGCGCAGCTTCTCTCATTTGGCATCAAATTATTCGCGAATTATTACTCGAGACCGTGTCCCTCTCTAAAATTTCTTTCATCAATTTTATAGACACCTGGCCCTTATATTCGTAGTCGTATCTTATGTGTGAGATCGTCTCAAATTTATCTTCGAAATTGATCCGTAGCCAATGAAACAGCGCAGCATCTTTTTCAAGATAAATAGACATTTTAGAACGCGTTTCAAATATAAAATCCAACTCTAAATGAATTTACTATTTCACAAACTTATTAAATGTTTGATCGTAATTTCTACAATAATTATTTGTGATTCTCTCTGTTCAAAAATCAAAATATTTCCGAACGCAAACGTGAGAAAAATAGATTGAGTAAATTTTTCACGAAGAATCGTGCCTCTTAAAACATTCATCGCTATCGTATTTTAAATCGTAAAAATACCAGACTTTGTGTAAAATGCAGAGAAGTTATTTATAACTCGACTAAATAGTCGCAATTTTTCGGTATTGCGTTTTATGTTTTTTTATAAAGATTTACCGCTCTTGTCGCGATTTATTTAAAACCCGCAATGTACTTCCGCTCGTAAACCCTTCCTGTTTCCTGGTCGGAATGTCCAGGACGATCATCCTTTTCATTGCCAAATGGATTGCTTACTGGAGCTAATTGAATGCTCGTTGCTGCATCTAATTATGCGCGTAGACCGTCCCGAAGTTGCCATTTGCAGGCCACCACTTGTACATACATCACTTGGCGGACGTATATGTACGCCGGTCGTATCCTGCCTGCCCTGCGGCAAGATCCGTTTAGCGTTCATTGTCCTACGACGCTCGCGGAAATGAACATTCCACGATCGAATGTTCAGCACGCGTCTCTGTTACGACGGGTGTTATGCTAACTTGCGATTTACGCCGGATAAAGACTCGATTATTAACTTTGACTAACGATCGAGGTGTCTGGAAGAACCGCTGAGAATCACTATGTAAAAACTATGTAAAACATTTAACAAAAAAACAAAATCGAAATTATTGCCTCGCAATATTTTTCCATATTTTGAAACATAAGTATATTGGTATCGTACACGTGGAATATTTTAACACACGCAGATATGCAAACGCGAATGGATTTTCAATTCCCGATGTTTTCCACTTCAAAAATTCACAAATTTTGTCGAAATGAGAGATTATGATATTAACTTCTCATTGAGAGAATAACATGCGAAACATGTAAACGACAAATATTTCGATTTAAATAAACATTTCACGTGACCCAAAACGTCGATCTGAAAATAATTCTCGATTTTTCGTTGCGTAGTCATATTTCTCTCTCTCTCTCTCTCTCGAAAAAAAAGTGCAAATATGTCTATTAAATTTATTAAACACGCGCGCGCACACTAAAATAAAATAAAAAAAAAAAAACAAACAAAAAACCGATTGTTTGATATAAAATAATTAAAAGAATTGTAATTATAGAACTGTTAGAGTTACGTACGCAACATTTTATCTTTTATGCGCGCATTGTTATATAAAAAAAAACATCTATAATTGTAAAATAAAAACAGAAGAAGACTGCAATTGTTTTTGAACGAAGAAAACAATGAAAGGAAGAGCAAAGATTCAATGGGAAACAAACGCGGGGTAAATTTTTGTTCGACAGAATTGGAGAATTAATTCGGGCGGATTGTAAGCGCGCCCCATCAACGTCTATGATGCGCCGTTTCGCCCGCGGCAGGTAATGTTACGGCTACTTTACAGATTGCATATGGATGAAGCGCGCGCGGTAGCATACGCGGAGAAAGCACGCGCTTTCCATGTGGCAGATGGACAGATGTCTCAACCGGCACCGCGTACACACACACACGCGCGCGCGCGCACCCGCACAAGGCGGAAAACGCGGGAGAGCGCGACGACGACGCGGGGGATAATAAAACCATTAGGATCAAACGTTACGCCGTTTTCGTTCGTAATAAATGATATCCGGCGAGGAAAATATGAGAATAGAACGACGACGCCGCGCGCGCGTATAATATTTTGCCGGCATAAAAATCCGGGCTATCAATCATGCTTTCGAAGACTTCTAGCCCCGGGGCGCACGTTGCATTCTTTATTCTTCTTAATAAAAGAGGATACAGATATAAATAAGAGATAAAAATGTAGTATCATAACAGATATGATTAAAATAAAGTTGAGCTTGGCGCCGGTAATATGCATGGAAGATCTTTCTCTCTCTCTCTCTCTCTTTCTGCAGTTTCAATTATATATACCGTCGGAACTTTTTTCCAAATAAATCTAAACTGTCCCTCATCGCGCGCGCGAAAAAAAAGAGATATTTTTTCAACAATAAATCTTCTCTTATTAGAGAAGAATACAATTTTTTTCTTTTGTTTTAAACAAAAAGAAATAAAATGTCTCTCGATCCTAAGAGAGATATCGAGATAAAAAGTCGTAGACAATATTAATATTTTTTCCCCTTGAAAAACGGATGGTTTCTTCTGTTTCTTTTCATTTTTTCTTCCAAAGTTTTTTTTCTTCTTCGCGTAAACGTGACAACGTTCACGCGAGAACGAGCATCCGCCGGCGGCGGAGAGTAATAACGGAGAAATGCACTGATGCTGTAATCTGACGCGCGCAATTCTCCGCGCGATGAGATAATCGCGTAGTCGGCGCAAACGAGTGTTCCGACTTTTACGTGTCGCGGTGGCTGTCTCGCGGGACGCGCCTAATCGCGCATCCGCACGAGACTCCGAGGGAAACTCGAAAATTATGCGAGGGAAACTGCACCGGGCAGCTCTGCTTTCGATGTACCTTGGCACTTAGCGACCGCGAATAAACCACGAGCAACGAGTAACGACTTGTGCAGCTGCTAAAGCGACAAACGTGAATAACGACCGGGCGGCGGCACAGCAGCAAGTCTTCTCTGTGCTTCAGAGACGTGGCCATTATACAGTGGCAGTAAGTACAGCCAGGCCGCAAATACGCGAAGCTGATCCCTCTCCTCTTTGAGAGAAAAGAAAACGCGAGCAGATTACGGAGACATATATTTAAAGAGTTTTATTTTTTTTCGCATTTGAAGAATCATATAAACACTTCTTTGAAAGAGAAAACTTTTCCGCGCTTCCCAATCTCGTCAAATTGTTTCTGCGCTCATCAGATTTTTAACGCAACAATTTTTATCTCTTCGCGAATTTTTGATATTTAACACGTATCAAATAAAAATAAAATGAAACGGGCCGGTTTATGTTTCTTAAATTTTTAAAATGTTTTATCATTAACAAAAAAATTGCAAATGTTTCGGCAGCATATGTAAACTTTACCTGTACATAGTGTCAAGCCGAAACACATATTACTTTTAAATAAAATGTCATTTATATCTATAGAAAACAAGCATCCAATATAAATTTTCGAATTGAATTCAGTTCGAATTATTACGTGCAATAACTCACACGCTTAAAAATATATTTCGCGCACGCACATCGAGCCCACGTGGCTCGCATATTGATCGAAAAACTCTTTGCCGGCTTGACACTGTATGAGTTTAAATTTTTTAAATACATATTATTTATTTCTTATTTTAAAAAATGTAGTAACAGAATAAATGTGTTTCGGTGTCGGGTATTTTTTTTTTGTTTTATATATATCTATGTCTCGAAGACGTACAATACAACAGTAGATCACGCGTACGCACCTGTAGGTTTCCGCGGCGAAGATGAATTTTGTATAAAGCTCAAAAGTTCCGCCCGCGTTATAGAGACCGGCTGTGCTTTCTGTGTTCTACGCTTTTCACGTCAGCCCCGCGGCGTTCGAGTTGTACTTGAACTGGCCGTTGCTAGTTTGGTTCTCTCTAGTTCTACCCTTTCATTCCCGCGAAATACATAGAATGTGCCGTGAAACTATCGCGCGAAACGTTCTATCCATATCCGACGTGCGAGATTGAGTCAAACGTGCCTTTGCAAACCGTAACGCGCTGCCAAACGTGTCAGTACAAATCTTGTTCAGATTCTCTCTGATGCTTTCGAGTGGTGAACTCTATAGTCTCTCTCTCTTTCTCTGTATTTTTAAATATGTTTATTTTAAACATAAGTATATTCTATCTAAAAAAAAAAAAAACCGCGCGAAGCAGAATATGTATTTAAGGGGGGGGGTAAAGGATAATGTGTCTAAAAAAAGCACTTTTTTGAGAATTTTTTATATGAAAGTACAACATCTTAGAAATATTCTCCCAAAACCTGAGGTA